>CABHPR010152215.1:0-11900 GCA_902168415.1 Peromyscus melanophrys | reverse complement strand
CTCTCTCTCTCTCTCTCTCTCTCTCTCTGTCTCTCTCTCTCTCTCTCTCCTTCTCCTTTTGGTTTATTATTTTTGTGTTTTTCACATCATGCATCTCCATCCCATTCACTTCCCAGTCCCTTTGTATGCATCCTCTGCCCTTGAACCTTCCCCCAAAATAAAATAAAATTTAAGAGAAAAAAGGAAAAAATCAGTCTCATCATGGAAGCTGTAGTGTGGCACAGTGAGTCACGCAGTGAACACTTTATCCATGTATCTTGAAAGTGTCCATTGCAGAGTCATTGGTCTGGCCTGAGGTCTCTGGTTTCTGCTACACTGTCTATGCTGGACCCTCACTGGAACTCCTCTGGGTTATCCTGTGTTGCCCTGTGTTGTGGAAATCCCTGCATCTTTGGGTCTGCAGGACCAGTCCCTTCACATGCTCCAGGAGACCATAGATGGGGTGGATATTGGGATGGTTCAACCCATAACACTGGTTCTGGGTCTGTGTAGTTGCAGTGTTGGTCAGCCCATAAGGTCTCCCTTGTCCTCATTGCCAGGTTGACATCCCCTGCATCATCCTGGCTAGTTCTCCCCTTGCTGCAATGAGCAAGGGGTGGGGCCAGTTCTCCTGCTTTCAGATCCTCAGGGTCAATCTTCTACATCTACACCTTCAGTGTCAGCTCTGTTGTGTTGCCCAGGTGTGGCATAGGGGCTAATCTGCCAAGTACTGCAGCTGGTGAGGAGCAGGACCAGCTCTCCCCAAGGAGGTTTTTATCTCTCTTTCACTCAAATCTACAACTGCTCTAACAGGGTTCCTTTTTAGGAGAGGATTTTGGGAGAGTTGCAGTGTGATATAACTTTTCCCGGGGAGACAAAACATACTAGTCTATTCATTGCTGATAGGGAACCCACAACAGACCAAAGTACAGATACCACCAAAGTCCATCTTTGTGATGCAATGAGTTTTATTGGAATTACTTATAGGAATCTGGGTGAGGGATCACTTACAGAAGTAGAAATGACTCACAGAGCTGCATCACCAAAGCCCACCCCAGCATGGATGACAGACAGCTCACAAAAGCCAGGACCCTAGAGAGCCCTGCTCAGCCTACAGGCAGCTCAGCAGGTTACAGAGTGTCCTTTCCAGGTGCCTCAGTTGGGCTAAACCCTTCCAGGCAGCCTGGCAGGTTTCTGCTTCTTGAGGGTTGCTCCTCTTGTCTCAGAGTCTTTGGGGCTTGGCTCTGCTTCTCCTGAAAGGGGTGGGGCCTGGTGAATCTGGTCAGTTTTAGGGAGTTCTTGAAGACATTTTTGCTGTTGACATCCCTACTTAAGGGAAGGCAATTAGTATAACAGACAGGTATAGGGAGGGAGAGAGGTAGAGAATACATATGTACACACGTGGGTACCTTTGTCCCGGTGGGCAGGTGTGGAAGTAATGCTTCCCTCTGACTACAGAATCCACAGACCAGATCCCCTTCTGCCCCTTACCCTTTTCTGCTGTCTCACGTATGAATGGGTCATTGTCTTAGAGCTGGCTAGATGTGTGTCACCGAGGAATCTGATATCTGCTCCTTCTCATGCAGAATAACAACAGAGAGGAACTGATCCTAACAATGGAGGACCCTGTTGGTAAGACTGGCACCAACATGCTTTCTCTCTTTAAAGAAATGTAGTAGTGCTCTCTCTCCCTGAACTTTCCCTGTGTGGCCAACCCTCACCCTTCTCTTTTGGATATAAGTGCTGTGAGCTGACCCCCACAGTAAGTATAGGACCTCACTGAATCAGAGTCACCACTCAGCCCTGGAAACAATACTGTGTGTCCAGTGTTCCACTTCACAGCCAAGCGAACAGGCTCAGGGTGTTGGAATGCAGGTCCTAAGACTACAGAAACCTGAGATGGCAGTGATCAGACTAGAACCAAGTGACCTTGGCTCACAAATTTGAATACACTGGAGTGTTCTATGGCATCTACCCAAGAGGACCTACAATAGGCATCTCCTCCAGCTTTGTACAGTTCTGTCCTGCTGGATAGAGCTTGGCCCATGGGCAGGAATTAGACTGGACTGGCTGGAGCACATCCTGAGGATCCAGCACCCAGTTCTGCAGAGATTTCCTAAGCAGTCTTCCCCTGATGTTCTCTAGGTCTTAGTAGCCATTCATGCCCCTGCCCCTTGGGCCCTCACTGAAGGTTTTCTGCATTTACTCCTCTGCTTGTTCCTCAGGTTCCCAGTTAGGCGTTCCTTCCTCCCCAGCTGCGACCTCAGCTTGAGATGATCTGCTTCTGGAGCCTGGCCTGTCTGTGTCCTGAGCCTTCTCCCTTGATGGGTACAGTTGGGGTTTTCTTGCCCCCATTTGCCTCTGATGCTGACCTCACAGGTGGTCCTTTTAAGACCCCTCCTCCGTTCAAACCCCTTTCCTGGGCTCCCAGTGCAACATGTACCTCAGGTTGCTCTGATCTGGAGGTGCCTTTGGAGCAGGAATGGATGGACACTCCATGCCCTGCTGATCTCTAAAGTACCAACACTGGCTAGAAGTTGACCTGGTGTTTACAGAGGGTGCTGTGCTCAGTAGTTGAAGGCACATTGGGATATGTACAGAAAACATCTGGTGTGCTTCTCCCACATGTTCAGTTCTTGGCTTCTAGAAGTGATCTTACCCTAACTTCCACCCAGAAACTTGTTTTTAACTAATTAAACTTTTCTGATTTTACTTAGCCCATGTGTCCTTATGTGGGTTCTGTTGTGGAAAGTAGAATGTGGCCCCCAAATATTACAGGAAAATTTTGTAATCTCTTCTAGACATTTACACACTGGAGAGAGGTTACTGGACCATTTCAGCAGCAGAGTATTTGGGGGATTGTCTGAAAGGGGGGCTGTGTGGGAGCTGGGTGAAATAGAGCTGAGAATAGGTTGAGAAGCTGTGGCATCACATGGAGGTGGGTGTGTGTTCCATTACCTACAGTGTCAATGCAGGAGGCACACTGATCCACTGCGAAGCAAGAGAAAGCGTCCTTGTACATAAGACACCAGGTAATCAAGGGGGCAAATGAAAGGGGACAGAGGCCAGGTACTGTGGACATGTCCTTCTTCAGCTGGTCCACAGGAAAGAGGGGCATCCACTCTGACACAATTCACAAGGAGAAACTGTCAGCAGATTGAAGGTACAACTTTACAGAGAGAGTCTATAAAGGCCTTAGAGGACTGGGGCTGGAGCTCGGTTGGTCACATGCTCACTTAGAATACACAATACTCTAAGTTGATTCCTCAGTATTGCATAGCAATGTGTCACACAAGGTGTGTGAGCACATGCTAGAACCTCAGCACTTGAGATGTGGAGGCTGGAGAATCAAAAGTTTAAGGTGATCCTTGACTATGTAGTGAGTTCAAAGCCAGCCTGTGCTACATAAGACCCCCTCTCTCTGTCTCTCTGTCTCTGTCTCTCTCTGTGTGTGTGTGTGTGTGTGTGTGTGTGTGTGTGTGTGTGTGTGTGTGTATGTATGTGTGTTTTGAAACAAGGATTCTCTCTGTAGTCCTGGTTGTTTTGGAACTCCCTCTGTAGACCAGGCTGACCTCAAATTCCGAGATCCACCTGCCTTACCTCCTGAATTCTGGGATTAAAGGTATGAGCAACCACTGCCCAGCTGAGACCTTGCTTTTAAAGAAATTATTTGTAAAAAATGTAGAAAAATGCATTTATGATGTAGGGGAAGGAAAAGTCCTAATCAAGATAACAGCAGCAGGCTGTAAGATTAGCTCTGGGACACAAGTTCACAAATGACTAGGGATTCTCTGAGGACAGAAAATGAGAGCGCAGCAACTCACACAAGTGGAGACAGGGACACAGGAGGAGGAAGGCAGGTTTAAAACCCAGAGCTGTTTCCCCTTGTTCCGGGCAGTAAAACAACGCAAAAAACTGTTGTTACCTACATGATCTGATTCAGAAATGAATGTGAAAATTGTGTGTGTGAGAAAAGGTGGGAAATCCTGGCTGAGAAGAGTTGGAGGGCAGAGTAGAGTTCTGGGACACAATCCAGTGTCTCCCAGCAGGCACTGCCTCAGCCTAAGGTGCTATAGGTCTGGGCAGCAAGGACAGGAGAGGCTGGGAGAGAAGATATCAGTTAGGTTGGAGGCACCAGTCAGAAGAGCATCAATCTTCTCCTGCCATCAGGCCCATAAGGCAGTTTTTTCCCCCATGGGACATGGTATAGGGACATGGAAGACTGATCTTACCTTGTCCAAACAAAAGGTTACACTCAAAACCAGTGTCCTACTGCTTGTCCACAGTCTGGGTCAGGTCCTGGCAGGAGGGTTGCATTGGGGCATCTTGCCCTGTGGTCAGCATTGTCATATTTCAGGCAGTTCATGGCAGCCAGATGCTGTCAACGAAAACAGTCCAGGAAAGGACTGGTCCTGTCCTGTTCTCACCTGGACCTCAGCCTGTAAGTCATTCTAATGAAGCCTTTATGTATTTATATATTATATGTGTCTGTGTGCATTTGATCAGTTCTAGTAATCCTTGAGAACCCTGATACAGCCTGTCTCCTGGGAGACTTAGATCCCATCAAGCTGACAATCAAATTAATGACCACAGGTGGCCATGCTTTGAATCCATCCAGTGTAGGTGAGAGGGATGAGAGACTGCAATGAGAGGAGGTGGATGTCTTACACAACTCTCTTGTTGGGTGCTCAGAGCATGTCACTTTCCTTACCCGACTGCATCTTCAGGATGGCCCTGTGGACTAAAGTCATATGGAGCTGGGGAGCAGGGTGACACTAAGTCCTTTCTCTATATGGTGTCCCTGCTATTCTGGGATACACTCACAAGGTGTGAGGACCAGCAGGTCATGAACACCAGCAGGGTACAGGGTACATGTACTGCAGGCCATGTATGTAGGGAGGGCGTCTGTTTGGGCTGAGTGATGGGGGGGGGATTTCCTATGAAGGGAAGATCTCCTGGGATTGAGAACAGGAGCCACATGTGGAATGGAACACCTGGTGCCTTCCAGGAGACAGCAGGGCATCTGGAGCTGAAGGCATTCAGAAGATATTCAGGGAGAAGGTAGGAAGATACCAAGGGAATCAGGGGACCAGGCCTGACCAACAAGGATGTTTCACAGTTGTTTCCTCTAATGGTTTCAAATCATAACCCAAAGCACTGGGGTTTGAGACTGAACTGTGTAAAACTTGAAAAGTCAAACTCTCTCCAAGTGGAAGCACATGAAGTCCGCACACGCTCCCTTTCAGCATTCATACTGGGTGACCCCTGTTACTCCCTATTCTACTGGCCTCCAGGCCAATGATGAAACTGATTTGGCATAGGTTAGGGAACATATTTAATCAGCAACAGGCAGTATTTACATTAAATGAGCATCTGAGCACACAGATGCTTGGGTACTTGTCAAGGGAGGGATCCTACAAAAGGACAATCTGAGAGATCATCTGAACCAGGTCCATTGTGTGGCCCCCTGCTCTAGTGAGGGCCATAGACCCAGGTTTGCAATCCCTGGCTGTAAACATCTGGGATCTGAGGAGGGGTATAAAGTTCTGAGATCTTATACTGCTTTGCAACCAAGCCTAAGTTTGCTGTGTAAGTGGGGGTTCACAGGTCAAGTGGGTAAAGGTACAGAACCTTGTAAGATGGCAGATCTGAAGCCTGGCCAGAGTCGAGTGACTAGGTCTTGCCTGTCATGGTACACGTGTAGCTGAGGGACCAATGAGGGAGTGGGCAAGTTCAAAAGGCAGACATTGGTTGCACTGAGGGTCAAAAATGAAACCACAGGCAGGATTCCCAGGCACGACACCACATGTCAGTCCCCTCACTCAGCTGCCGTGGCTGACTCAATACAATGAGCAGTTACTGCTCTTGGTTTCAACCTGTGGGAGTTGATCTTCTCTTTCTATCATGTGGGATCCAGGAATCTAACTGGAGTCTTCATGATGAGTGGCAAACACCTTTTCTGGCTGAGCTATCTCCCCAGCCTAAGGACAGCCTTTTTGTTTTGTTGAGATCCTTGATCACATTAAAGATCTGCTTTACTTAAAGTCCACTGACGTTATGTGAACTCTAAGTTGACAGGCAAATTTGTCCACCACAATAGGTGATCTATAAGAATAGCAGACCTTGGGGAGGTGGGTAACACTGTAAGTTGTCAAGACCTATATTAAAGCTATAGTTGTTATGGACTCAAGTGTCTGCTCAAATATAGGCACAATGATTCCATCAAAATAGAGATCCATGGTTATACATGCTTCCAGGTTCACCATGGAAGTGAAAACACTGGACAGTGTTGAAGGCCCTGGCTTTAGGAATAGCATGAATCTAACTGGATATCTGAATGTATTAATTACTCTTCTGTTGCTATGATAAAACACCATGACCATGGTAATTTACAAAAAAAATGAGTTTATTTAAGAATTATGGTTGCAGAGAGACAAAATCCATCATGGCAGGGAATCATGGCATAGGAGCAGGAAGGTGAGAACCCAAGTCTTCAACAGCAAGCATGAAGCAAAGTCAGAGACCTAGAAGGGATGAGGTTTCCACTCTCAGGCCCTGTCCCCAGTGACTGCTTCCTCCAGCAAGGCCACACCTCCAAAGCCTCCCCAAATAGTGCCAACTTTTTGGAACTGAGTGTTCAAATATGTGATTCTATGGGGGACATTCTCATTCAAACCACTAGAAACTCAACTAGATGTTGTTGGATTTTACTTTTTTGGGGGGCCCGCAACATAGCTCCCTAATAAGTCACACAGGAGTCTTATTCATAATTATAAATGCCCAGCCTTAGCTTGGCTTGTTTCCAGCCAGCTTTTCTTAACTTAACCCATCTATCTTTTGCCTCTGGGCTTTTACATTTTTCTATTTCTGTATGTCTTTTCTTTCCTTCTTACTCCATGTCTGGCTATTTAGCTGGGTGACTGGCCGCTAAAGTCCTCCACCTTCCTCTCTAATTTCTTCTTCCTTTCTCTCAGATCTGTTTCTATTTCTTCTCTCTGCATGCCAGCCCTGCCTATCCTCTCTCCTGTCTTACTATTGGCCATTCAGTCTCTGTTAGACCATCAAGTGTGTAGACAGGCACAGTAACACAGTTTCACAGAGTTAAACAAATGCAACATAAACAGAAGTAACAACTTTAAAGTAACATTCCCAACAGCTGTGGTGATAAGATGCTGTAAACGAAGCACATCTTTAGTGCCCCAGAAAGGAAAAAGTGCCAAGTCCTCCTGTGGGTTCTGTGGTCAGCCTGAGTTTTCTTTCATCTTCTGCCGGCTTGTCTGGTTCCTGAAATAGCAGATGGATGGGACGGTCTCATCTGCAGTGTTTGTAGCCTGTCTTCAGTCAGTCCTTCCGTAGGCAGTAGATAGTCGTCCTTGTCAGTCTGTCCATTCCTCAGGGGTGTCCACATCTCTCCTGCATTCACAAGCTGACCTTGGCCCTCCTGCTTTAAGTAGTGTTTCCTTACCCTGAGCACGAGCACGAGGTCACTGTCTGGGCCTTTGTCACAGGAGCCTGATGACACCCCATCCTTGTGTGGTCTCTAAAGCCCTTGAGTTCCTTCTCTGTGTCTTCATTCCTGGGTGCTTCCTCAGTCTACGTCAACCACGCCCTGTGGCTCTAGACTCTCTCCCTCATGTCTGCCTGTTGTTCTGGCCCAGGCCCCTGGAGTGGCTGAGCAAGGTGTGCCAACAGCACAGTGCCCTTCCTTCAGTCTCCAAGGCCAGCACAGCGCCCCTGTCTGTGGTCTGGAATCACCCCCACCCCAGCTGATGCACCTGTGCTTACTCCCTGGGGCTTGGGAAGGGCTCCCTCTGCTGGGAGAGGACAGAATTGCTGGGCAGAGCTCATCTCTGGGTAAGAGAAGCACCATGGAGAGAAGATTGCATCTCAAAATCTTCCCATGCCAGGGAGCAGAGAAGGGCAAGTTGTTCAGGATATTTTAGTGTCTGTCAGCCATGATTTGGACAAAGACTACTAGAGGACAAAGGCCCATCCTTTCCTCCCTGGGAGACATTCTGAGCCTCTACCTGGTTCCCCAGCAACTCTAAGGACTCAGCTAATATTGGCAGCTAAGTCTCAGGGCCAAGAATAGGTGCGTCACAGGTTTGTACAGACAACCACCTCGCTCAGGCCATGCCATTCATGCCTCAGTTTCTTCATCTGTGAAATGGGGTCTGCAGTCTGTAGTCTAATGATGCAGTACCTAGTGGTTTAGGGTCACTATTGCTGCATTGACCATGACCAAAGGCAAGTTGGGGAGGGTTTTTTTGTCTTACACTTCCACATTATAGACCATTACTGATGAAAGTCAGGACAGGAATTCAAACAGGGCCAGATCCTTGAGGCAGGTGCTGGTACAGAGGCTGTGAAGGGTCGTGGTTTACTCGGTAGCTCTTAATGCTTGCTTTGGTACACTTTCTTACACAACCCAGGACCAAAAGCTCAGGGGTGGCTCCACCTAGACTGTCCTGTGCACTCACCAATCAATCACTGTTAAGAAAATACCTTAGATGCTCTCCTGCATCACAATCTTAGGGAGTCATTTTTTAATTGAGGCTCCCTCCTTTCAGATGACTCCAGCCAGTGACAAGTTGACCTAAAACTAGCCCAGAGATGCCTGACTTGGGGCTAGGGGTGGAAATTGATTGGTAGAATGCAGGCCTAGCATGTGCAAAGCTCTGGGTTAGATCTTTAGCCCCACATAGAACTGGGAATGTTTATGTATTCCTAATACTAGAGAAGCTGAGTCAGGAGAATCAGGAATTCAGTGTCATCCTCAGCTTCAAAGTGGATTTGAGGACAACTTGGGCTTCAAGAGACACTTCTGAGGAAAAAGGAAGGAAGGAAGGAAAAGAGGGAGGGAGGAGAAGAAAGTAAAATGGCTGACCTGGTTCACATGTTCCCCATGTTCTAGGGATGGGAAGAAAAGAATCTGGCTTGTGTTTTTCAAAAAGAAAAAGGACATATTGACCTGGTCTTCAGGGCACAGGGTGCTGTCATCATGAGGGACTCTATGACTACCCTCAGAAAACCTGAGGGAAGGTGCTACAGACAAGGCCCCATGGGTACTCACACTCCGGGGCCAAAGACAAGCTAGCCAGAAGTCCCAGCTTCCCTTGCCAGGCTCAATCATGGTTTATATGATCTTGATCACAAACATCTGAGGGGTGTGGGCTTGTTTTCCAGGAGAAGAAATTTAGCCCAGGTGTGTCTAGCCTGGAGCACCCCTAGGGCTTCGGTTCTCAAACTGTGAGTTGTGACCCTCTTGCAAACCTCTATCTCCCAAAGGAATTACATTACAATCCACAACAGTACTAAAATTACAGTTATGAAGTAGCAGCACAAATGATTTTATGGCTAGGGGTCACGACAACATAAGAGATAGTATTATAGGGTCACAAGCATTCAGAAGGTTGAGAGCCACTGCCCTAGATCCAGGGGGTTCAGCTGAGATCCTGATGGAAACCTGGTGGAGATGTGGTGATCAGGGCACACAGAGAGCCCTGAAGTGGGCTAACCTGAGGAAACAGGACACCTGGCGAAGTAGGCAGCTGTTTCCAGGGAGTTGAGCTCCTGGCCCAGCTGCAGAAGAACTGGGTGTCTCATGCCTTACTCTCCCCACCTCTGCTTCATTCTGTGATGAGTTCTCCACCCTGCCCCTGCAGGAGTGCATTTTAAGGAAGCAGACAGCTCAAAGGCTCTGCATTATGGCTGCCTCTCCTTCCAGGCCACCCCCAGTCACCCTGAGAGGTGTACGACCCGGTTTCTACGAGGATGAGAACAGGAGACTCTGGATGGTTATATACCTGGGCTTTAAACCCTTCTATGAAACTCAGAACAGGGTGAGTTTGTGGGCTCCAGGGAAACTGTACCCCGCCAATAGTCCTTTTGAGTTAGGGTGTGAGTTAGGTGTTGGAGGGATGTTATTATCTTGTCAGAAAATAGCTTCTACTGGTCTGTGAACTGAATCATGTCCTAACCCATGCATAAGCCTCAGGAGTCCCTGCTTGGAGGCCCCACAGGCACAAGCTTATCCACAGATGCAGGGTGCCCAGGTGGGAGCCCTGACTTACCAGTAGAGGGCCTAGTCAGAGGAGCATGCTGAGAAAGCTTACAGATAGCATAGTTGATAGGCTGGGCTTTGTGGGATGAGTAGGAGTTCTCCAGGTCAGAAATAAGGCACACACTTGGAAGGAGCAGATGGGAATGGAAAGAACTAGCTTCTGATTTTTCTGCACATAATGACACACCTGCTGCTGTTGTCCCCAAACTTGAATGTCCTGGGGAAGATTTAACAGATAAGGGTCCTTACCCTGGAAACTGACTGGGGCCTTGCAGGAAGTCCAAATGGGTTTCTAGATCTGCTGACAACATAGATAATCACTCTGAAAACTGCTCTGGGCTGTGGCTTTAGACCACGATGGAACCTGGGAGGCTAAAATGCTCTGTAAAGCAGTAAAAGCATTTCAAGGCATCAGAAGTGCCCCAAAAGGACCAGGGATGTTACTGGAGGGCAAAACCCTTGTGTTGATATGGCAGAGACTATGGATCCCCTCCCTGGCCCCAGGGTGAGGGCTGTTCCCTCTTATACCTGAAACAAATGGCTGAGGCGCGGATAAACACGGCAAAGTGGACTCTGGCCTCTGGTTTCTCCCAGTATCCCTCAGTCCTACTGGTTACAAGTATGGCCAGTTTACCCTGCCGCCTACCATGAACTCTCCAGCCTGGGGTCTGTGCTTCCTCTGCCTCTGTCTATGCTCTTCCTTTTATCTACAATAAGCCTTCTCCTCCACCATACCTGGGAGCAGTCAAGTCCTTTTTTTTTTTCTTTTTTCCATTCATCTGGTGCTGACATGATCTGATAATGGACCTCAGTTTGTCCCAGGTTTGAAATCTAACAAGGAATAATTCACCTATTACATCATTAAAAAAATCAAGTTGATAAGTATTTTACTCTAAACATATACCAAATAAAGTATGGAAAGGTTTTGAACCAAATATTTTCAGGTAAACAAACAGACAAGAAAAAAAAAACAGAGAAAAGAATTCTGTTGGTGAGGGTGTAAAAAAGGCAGCTTCCATGGGAAACATTGTGTAGTCCATTAAATTCAAATAGAGTCACGTGCCTCCCAGCCATCTCGGGTTAAAGTAGCTATTGACTCCAAGTGTGCATGGAGGGGCAGGTGTGGCAATCAGAAGAGCTGCTGACAGCTGAGTTTGAAAGGGGCGGGGCTAATCTGAGGGCTGCTGTGAAAGAGAGAACCTGAGGTCCCCAGGCAAAGCTGTTGCTAAGGGACACATGCACAGGAAGTGCCCCCTGGAGTGGCACTTGAACTCACTTTGTGGTTCAGGCAGGCCTGGAACTTGTGATCCTCCTGCCTCAACCTCATGAGTAGTTTGGGATCCCAGGTTGCAACACCAGGCCCAGCATTGAACTTCTCTCTTTCCTCCTTCCCTTCTTCCTTTATTCTCTCCTATTTCTCTCTGTCTGTCTGTCTTCTCTTTTTCTCTCTCTGTTTAGTATACTAAGAAGTAGGTTACATTGTTACATTTTTACACACACACACACACACACACACACACACAGGGCAGAAGCACATCTCTCTAAGTTCAAGGCCACATTGGCCCATATAGCCAGTTCCAGGCTAGCCAGGTCTACACAGAGATCCTGTCTCAAACAAACACACAGACCAATAAGCAAATAAATAAACCTTGAAAACAGAGCCCTGTGGGCCTGAGTTAGGATCCCAGCAGCCACATGAAAAGCCTCCTGTGGCTTTGTTGCCTGTGACTTCAGTGCTGTGGGGGCGTAGACACAATCCCTGCTTCAAAGGCTTAAGGGAGAAAGTGACTGAGCAGACACCTGAGTTCTCCTTTGGCCTCTTCAGGCTGCCACATATGTGCATTACACACACACACAC
>CABHPR010152213.1:30980-56775 GCA_902168415.1 Peromyscus melanophrys | reverse complement strand
TTTGGTGCTTTTAAAAGCTTATTAATTTACCATCTTCACAGTAAAACTGGAGAGCAGCCACACTGGAAGATTTGACCACTATAATATAGGTCCTGTGAGAACATTCCCTGAGTGGTAAAATGAGGCATCCCAAGGCAAGTCAGCTTTTATATAATTATTTGTAATACTCTCTCTTTAATGTGTTCAAAACACTGGGAAACTTCAAAGCTCCAGAAACAAAACTGGTGGGAAAGTTGAATCCCTAGCCCTCTAGTTGCCTATCTCTTTCATGTCTAGCCTTAACACTAAAGTAGCCATTATGGTTCCATTAATGTGTGGCATCAACATGTGGCATGAAGACCCTATTGCCAGTTGACAATGGACTGATGTGTTTGTAGTACCATGCTGCTCTTTTTAGTATTTTTCCATAAGTAAAATGAATCTCCCTGAATGTATTACTTAAGGATGGAATACAAGATTATTACGATTCCAAATCTTTCATTCTTTGCAAGAAATGTACGTTTAGATATTGCTGGAATATTTTCAGTTTTAGCTTCATTATTTAATAACTGAAAACTTTGAGTGGATGATTTTAACTTTTAAATCACACTTTTAAAATCTGATATATTGGGACAGAATGGCATCTGTATTTAGGACATTTATAAAGATGTAGTAAAATAATACTAACACTATTGAATCATTATAAATTTATCTATATCTTCCTCTGAATTTTCAGAATTAGTTGGCTAAAAATCGATTTAAATTAAAAATGTATTTAAAATTATAACATTCTGTCATTGACTAATTAATATCTTCTATTTTAGCAGTACAAGCAACACTTTTTAATGATAGTACTTGTTACTTTCTATAATAATTAATGCAGTTTTAGTAATAGTAATAAGCATAAATAGATACAAATATAAGAATAACAAAAAGAGCATTGACCACAAACAGCTGAATAGCATGTCCATATTTCCTCACTCAAATGATGAACTATAGTAGGAAGAGAGAGTTATATATTTTATCTTATTGAAGACGAATAAGAAGGTTTCTAGAATTTTAACAATTAATAATGGGTAAGATTGCTTTCTTCTGTGGATGTTTCACTTTTAGTTTCAGAAAATTTAAATGAATGAACCAATTTATCCTGCTAATAAACTATAAATCATTTACTTTACTGACTTCTGATCCTCATTACATATATTTTTATCATGAGTTTGAGAAATTTTATACTGCACTCATTAATGAAAACATAAGCATGATTCTAATTAGCCTGCATGTGCCCTAGAAATGCACAAATCCTTTCATTAGATATGAGAGATGAATTCTGGTCACCACCTCTAAATGCCAAATTTATTATATTCTTGGGGGAAAATATTCTTTCTTCTAATTAAAACTATACACTCCATAATGAACAAGGTATAATTAAAGATAAAATAACCAAAGAAATAACTTACTTCTCTATTAAAATTTATATTAATAGAACTAATTTCACAATTTTTTGGAAGTTTTGTTTTTAATTTGTCTGCTTCTACAAGGACAATAACTCCTAAACTGAGTAGATTTTTTTTATGTTTACTCATATAAATTGAAAAATTAAAACCCTGGCATTTTGAAAACATTCACAATCCTGACACCAGTCCATTCCTACAAAATCTCCTCAGGGCTTTTTGTTTTTCTTTTATGTATTCTGGACAACATATGGCCTATTCCTTTTTTTTGTTTTGTTTTGCTAGTTACTTCACTGTTCTTCTAATCAATTTATTATGGCACCCTCTCTTCTCCTTCCCCTAAGTGGAAATGAATATTTCTGTCCATTCTTTCTACTAATGCTGCTGTATCATCTCAAAAGTAAGATACATATTCAAATGACCCATGTTTTATTTTCTACACATTAGCAAAATAGTAAACAAACAAGTTGGAAAAAGTCCTTGAATTCAAATCATGGAAGATTATAAACATATCAGAACTAATATTCGTTATTCAGTTATTTGGAGAAGTAACAGGATTTGTGATATTTAGATACACACAATTATATGTGCTTGTGTAGCCTAGTATACACATTTTTACATCCCTTAATAATTTGAGGTTCTTATCCAAAAGGAGCCACGTGTTTTTCAGACGTGTGTTGTATCATCTAATTTTAGACCACTTTATTCTGGTCCTTTAAAACATTTACATTTCAACACATCTCTTAAATGAGTGCTATGCTAGTATAAAGACCTAATGATTTAAGAATTGGCAGATGTTTATTCAGAAATTAAAAACGAAATGTGTGTTTGTAAACAGTATGGGTATTTTTAGATAAGAAGCTGAATTTGTTAATTAGTACACACTGACAACCCTAAGCTACACACACACACACACACACACACACACACACACACACACACACACAGATGTATTATTGATCATTTACAAAATTCCTGTCCATTACAAAGACAAAAACAAAAACAAATCTCTGAGAACCTAGTAACGAAAGCTTATTTTTCTGTCTTTCTGCTGTCATACAGTATTTGGAAGTGTTAGCTTTATATATATATATATATTTTTTTCAGTATCCTCACTATTGTGGAATGCACTCATGAGAAAATAGTTTCATACCAAGCAAGTTTGTTTAGCTGCCAAACACCCTTGCCACAAAATGCGATGTAATAGGTCTAAAAAGAGGGTGATCCCTGGAGGGATGCTGCACAAAGGGATGGCCTATTCCCTTCTCTTTCTTCTCTGACTCCTCTGTAAAAAATGGGAAGAATGCTCACTTATTATCTCTGCTTAGACTTCTGAAAGACAAAGACAGGAAAAGAGGTAGAAAAATTACTGAAAATGACAGATTGTGGTGGTGTTTTGTCGCTTCCAATAACATCACCTTTTATAATGGCAAGGCGGACAAACTATAAAAAACGTGATTGTATCTTAGCAGAGCTGTTTCTATACTTCTAAGTTATATACAGATGTTCAACTTCTGTTATCACAATTATGAAATTTAATTTTTGTTCTCATCTCAGATTTTATTTTGATATATCCTTAATATGAAAATTCGATATGTGAAATTTAACAGTATGGTAAGAAGTTAACATTTTTCATTAGTGATTATAGTTAGTGTATTACAATAAAAATCTGGTATGGAACACCATTTATTAGTTCAAATTTGTTCTAGCCTCTGCTGGTAAGATACTTTAAGCATAGATTATAGAGAATTTATGAAGTATAACCATGGTTTCTTTAATTATTTTAATGATTATTTCTTTTTAATTTAATGAGTGTTCACCAAACTGCTCGTTAGCAGATTTTATATTTAATAATACTTATGAGATTAAATGAAAAAGATATATGGCTCCACTAATATAGAATGCAAGGAAAATGTCATGGCTAAAATAATTATTTAGTTGGTACCAAAAGATGCATATGGCACCAAAACAAAATTTGCTTTAGCTACCGGAATTAAAGTGGTTATATCAATGATCATAAGTGGATTTTATACCTAGACACTGGTTCAGTTCTGCTAAAGAGGATGAAAAAAGGGTACACTTCAATATAGTATGAAAAAAAATGCATGTTTCTTGGAGAATGGAGAACATACACATACATGTAAGTATTGCAGAAACATTTTTATCAGATGTAAATTACCGATAATGATATTTAGATTCTATCATAAATCTTTAACCACAATCTGTAAGATTTAGACATTATGTCTTTCATTTATTTCTTGCAATCTTTTAACTGCACAAAGACTACATAAGGAACCACTACTATAAATATTAAATTAAATTTTTTTGTGTTTTAAAAAAATAAAAAAAATCTTTCTTATTTTTTTTATTCTGCTAAGGAGTATATATATGTACAAATATTTTTAAAACCTCTGAAATATAACTTTGAGTTATAGAATAATAAGAATTTAGTGTGTCAATAACTAAAAAAACAATAATATTAAGAATTGTGATGAAAGTATCATGTTAGTCACCTCCAATCCTAGTAATTACAACCCAACATTGAATGTTCTGTAATGAATATGCAGCTAGTTCTGTGTGTGGTTGTGTGGTATGAGATTTGGGAACCTAAGGTTAAAAGGAAACCTTACTCATGCACAATTCCCCAAGTGTTTTTAGCAAATTCTTACTTCTTAGCTTGTTCCTATGTCCAGTAAACTAGCAGCATCATCCCATGCCAGCCGTTTACTAATAAAACTGTCATCAGTAAGTCAGCGTTACTGCTTTTTTACTGTTTGACATAAAAATAAAACAATATTAATGTGAGTGATCAAACATCAAATGCCATTTTTTCAGAGTCAGAATAGTATTTTATAGAGAGTCTCCTAAGGTACAGTATTTTTTCAGCAAGAGAAACAGCAACATTTTACCAGTGTCGGGGCTATATTTTTGATAGTGAATGATATAAGGTTGGACAAGGGAAACAAGATAAGGCCTATAAATTCCAAGACAGCACAGAAACGTGACTTGTACTTGATCAAAGTTTAGTCTGGACTCAATTGCCTGACACTCATCTGTACCACAATCACAGTGAGAACAATCTGACATGTACCTTGAGTGACAAAAGCATTGTCCTCAAAGTATCACTTCTTATTAACCACATGTGAATAATTTGAAGTAGTTTAATGAAAGGGAAGTACATATATAAGCATTTTATTAGCACACATCAATTATTCATAATAGCTTAATTATGGCACTTCATAGTAGTGACTATGATCATACTGCGTTCCACTACCTCATTTCCTCCTCTCACTTATAAACATTTAGTGTTAAGATAGAAAAAAATTAATGATGAAGGAAGCAAAAGTTAGCAATCCCAATTTCTCTGTTTTTAAAAAAAGAAATCTTATAGACATTCAAACTTATTTTTCTTTCAAGTATTAATTTGCAGGATATTTAACAGGCGATTATCATGTAATAAAGAAAAAAAAACTAAGAAAAAAACTTACATAAAAGGAAATTCTATCTAAGAATTGTGCCTTGGTTAGGATCTACACATTTACCATTCATCTATGTGTGTGCCTTACTCCCTATCATCTGTCATGTTTACCATTTCTCTATTAAGGACACAAAAATATATCATGAAACAGATTGATATGTGCAGAAATATATAAAATAAAGAAATATTAAATGATACTACAAATAACTCTGAATGCAATAGGTTCACATCACTTGAAAGACATAAAGTTAATTTGTTTTTACTATACATTTGTGGGTACAAACGAAGTTCTGTAATCCAGCAGTGACTTGTAAAATAGTTGCACAATTGTAAACTCAGTAGGGAGCAGGAGGCACACAAATTGGTTTATAAGCACATAAAATAATATTCAATCTGCCTAGAAAATTGTAATTTATGTTTTTTAAAAAATATGTGCTTTATAGACCATGTTAGAAGTAACATGATTTGATTTAATCAGCAACTTGAAAACTCATTTAAAATCACGGTGAGACAGCCCCGGAGAGGCTAGATAACAAGGAGGGCCTAAAGAGGGATGAATGGATTTTCCTGGGAAGAGGAAATAGAAGAGATCTCCTGGGTAAACTTGGGGCAGGGGTGGGGGTGGAGGTATGGGAACATGAGGGATCAGGTTTGGCTAGTTGGGGGCAGGACAGAGGTGGAGAGGAATGCAAGAGATGTCTTGATGGGGGAGGTGCATCTTGGGTTAGAGAGAAACCTGGTGCCAGGGAAACTTCCAGGAATCAACAAGGATGACCCCAGCTAAGACTCCTAGCAATAGTGGAGAAGGTCCCTGAACTGGCCTTTTCTATAATCAGATTGGTGACTACTCTAATTGTCATCATAGAACCTTCATCCAATAACTGATGGAAGCAGATGCAGAGATCCACAGCCAAGCACTGGGTCAAGCCCTGGGAGTCTTATTTCAGAGAAAGAGGAAGTTTGAGCCAAGCCAATGGGGTTAAGTTCATGCCAGAGGAACCCACAGAGACAGCTGAACTGAGCTCTTGGGAGCTCAGGGGCTCTGGACCAACATCTAGGGAGCCTTCATGGGACCAACCTAGGCCCTCTGCATGTGTGTGACAGTTGTGTAGACTGGGCTCTTCATGGGGCTCCTAGCAGTGGGATAACAACCTATCCCTGAAGCTTGAGCTGGATTCTGGGATACCTATTCCCCATGCTAGATTATGTCATCCAGCCTTGATGAATTGGGTGGTGATTGGTCCTGCCTCAACTTGGTGTTCCATGCTTTATTGCCTCCCATGGGAGGAGGCTTGTCCTTTCGTGAATGGAGATGGAAGAGGAGTGGAGGAGGGAGTAGATGGGAGGTGGGGGGGGGAGGGAAGGAAAGGAGAGGAGGGAGGAAACTGTGATCGGTATGCAAAACAAATTTTGAAATTTTAATTAATAAAAAAATTAAAATAATCATGGTGAGAAAATGAATATGTGTATATGTATATATGTATGTATGAATATATGCTACACCAGGATATGAGTATAGTAAAGCATTCCATGTGATAATTAATGTGCATGGGGAATAAAAAAATATTTATATC
The DNA here is from genome assembly GCA_902168415.1 of Peromyscus melanophrys. NCBI lineage: Eukaryota > Metazoa > Chordata > Mammalia > Rodentia > Cricetidae > Peromyscus > Peromyscus melanophrys. The sequence continues at coordinate 50,293 of CABHPR010152213.1, read as the reverse complement.
TTTATTTAAAATATATCTTTATGACGCCGGTTCTGAGCCTGGGTAAATCCTATTGGTGCTTGTCTAGCTGCACACTTATGGCCCCACAGTGGTGGCCAACTTTGACACTGTGTTCATTAATGCAAGTGCTACAGAAGTTCTCCATCTCTCATCTAGCCCCAGTGGTATCTGAGAAAGTAGGGTGACTGGAACCAACTCTAGGTAAGGCCAATGAGCATGAGGAGAGCTTGACCAATCACAGAGAAGACTGTAAGCTAGGGGAAAGAATGTAGCTGTCTTAGCACAGTACCTGATCATAAGTGGAAGACTTGGAATCCAGCTGACCATAAGTGCCAGTAGGAGAGTGGGAAAGGATATCTCAATCTTACTAAGAATTAGACTTGTACTGAAGACTGTATATATCACCTATTAGGAGAAATGAGACTAGAATTAAAAAAAATAAAGAATATAATGAAAGACATAAAAAGTCAATCAAGTCGGGTGGTGGTGGTACACGCCTTTAATCCCGGCACTCGGGAGGCAGAGCCAGACGGATCTTTGTGAGTTCAACGCCAGCCTGGTCTACAGAGCGAGGTCCAGGAAAGGTGAAAAGCTACACAGAGAAACCCTATCTCAAAAAACCAAAAAAAAAAAAAAAAGAAAGAAAAAAAGAAAAAGTCAATCAATGAACTAACCTAACGCTTGATGTTCAAGTCCTAGCCCAGAATCAGAAACAACATGAAAAACAAGGTCAGATTTCTCCTCTAATCACTCATCACATAATAATGGCATCTAATGAAAATACTTTTAAGAACTTCCAGACAGAAAATTGGAAAGACTTATTCAAAGTACTGTTCTAACAACTCAAAGAAGACATTAGTATAACCTAAGAGAACAAGAAACAAAGAGACAAATAAAGCAAGGAAGTCAATCTAATATATGAAGAAAGGTAAAATTTCTGAAGAAAACCTGAACTGAAATGATACTGGAAATGAAATAATTCAATAAACCCCAAAAAAAAAAAAACTCACTGGAAATTCTCATCTATAGAATAGATCATGTGAGAAACAGAGTACGTGGGAAGGAAAACAAAATAGAAGAAAGCATTACTCAGTAGAGGTCAATGACACATTTTAAAAATAAGTATGAACACATTGTGGAAGAGCCCAGTGACACCCTGAAAGCAACTAACCTTTGAGTTCCGAATATAAGAACACAAAAGCCAAAGCATACAGAATATTTTCAATAAAATCACATAATGAAACTTCCCTGACATAGAGAAAGAGATGACCACCTGGGTAAAAGAATTCCAAACAGAAAAGACAAGAAAAGAAAAACCCATGACATGTTACAGTCAAAACTTTAAAACCACAGAATATAGAAAGAGTATTAAAAGCTGCAAGAGAGAAAAATCAAGTCACTTATAAAAGTAGGCCTATCAGAATGACACCAGATTATTCAACACACATTTTATAGCCAGAAGCACTTTGGAAGACACATTCCAAATTCTGAAAGATACCAAGTTTCAAAACAGTATTATACCAAAGAAACCTATCCACTAAGTTGTAGAAGAAATAAAACCCCTACAGGATAAAAACAGATTAAAGAAATTTATGACCAGTAATCCAATCCTATATTAGAAATTGAAAGGGATGTTTTCATCTAGAGATAAGGATAAATACATCCAATAAATCACAGGGAATAAACAATTCCAAAAATTCTAATTGAAAGAAGTTCAAGAAGAAAAACATAAAAATAACAGAATCTAATATACATTGTTCTGTAATAATGGCTAGTCACAAGATATAGACCAATGGATGCAGAAGTGACATGAATACCATGTGGCAACCAAATGTTTTCTCATTGATTTAAAGCCCACTCAACATGAGGAAAAATTCCTGATACCGTAAATCTTGCCATGAACCCATGGGTCAGGAGCTCACAGATTCCAAGGGTTAATCTACTGCTAGATTTTGTTAAATAGGCATAGCATCAACCTACCAACCAAGTTTTCATTTCCTTACTTATCAATTAACCCAGCTCTCAGTCCTTCTCAGATAAGTTCCCTTGTACAGTGATGAGTCATTATGCAGAAACTCACAGCTGGTCAAAATGCAGAGGATAAGTGTGAGTGGAATGCTCAGACAGAAAGGGAACTCTATATCATACTGCCAGTCTTGGGGAAAACTATGAAAGAAGGGGTAGAAAGATTATAAGAGCCAGAATTTGAGGGGGAACAGAGTAGATTCACCCCTTCTGGGTATTACGGAACTTCTGAAATCATTAACTAATTGCAACTTTGGTTACCTGTACAAGACCTGCACAAGATCAAGACAGTCAGCCCTACAGTATGGAGTAGAAAGGGTTCATAGGTCCCCAACTCTTACAGAAGAGCTATGGACAGTTGATGGCTTTGTGGGGAGGAAGAGTCCATTTTCTTTAAGAGTATGGCTTCATAGGTCAGCCAGGTCCCATTGAGTGACCTCATATCCAGGAGCATACGGATAGTACAAATTAGAGTTTATAGGTTATTTAAGTAAGAGCATAAAAGAGAATACCAAATAGGGAGAGTAGGGAGATGTGAGTTGACCTGGGTGGGGGGATGAGGGATGATTGTGATCAAAATACATTGCATGAAATTCTCAAAGAATTACTAAAAATAATTTTAAGAAAACACATAGATGTATTTAACATTCCTATGGAGAAAATGCTACAGAAACCCATCAAACTTTGACAACTTCCCTTAATTTTCTGAAATGACATATAAAAAGCTGAACCCATAAAGTAATGGAATGTAGAGTTGGAGCTTTGGGATATAAATATTCATCAGTAATATAAGTTACAACTGACATACAGTTTGTCCTATGAAATTTTAAAGGAAAAATATGTTAGGAGATGCACACATATGTTAGGCAAATCTTTGAACTGGTATATTATAAACAATAGAGTACTTCCCCAGCATGTCAAAATCCCTGGATTTGATCACTTGGCACTGTACAAACTGGCAATTTTATTTCAAGCCTCTACCCACGCCCTCTGCAGGTAGATGCAGAAATAAAGTAGGTTTAATGCCACCCTTAGATATAGTTCAAAGCCATTATGGGCTGCATGAAACACTATCTCATAAAATATATGTAAACAATACCTTAAGTAATGAATAAATACATTAATTAATATTAAAGACAAAAATTCTATATGTCTGCCTTTTATATCTAATATTTTCATTGGATTCTAATATCTTCTCCCAGACTCAGTGGAAAATGGACTACTTTAAGGTTTTTTTTTTTTCTTATCTTATGTATGTAGATTAGGTATAGCAAAAACTGCCTCCAAATTATGGCTAATATAATTTCCAAATGACTGACCTTTTTGCACTTATGTGTTTTGTGGATTTGTATCTAATCTTAGGCATGGAGCCTTCATGCTTTTTGAATGACCCATTTCTAAATGCTTACTCCTGAATGGTAGATCAACTTCTCCAGGCAGTGTTTAAAGTATGTGTGCTTCTAAGCACTACATGAGAGAAGTATGTTTCAACTGAGGAGAGTTTTTCCTAGTCTACATGAGTTTAAAAGTCTATAAGCATGAAGTCTATAAACACTGTGAAGATTGCTTCTCCATTGGTTTAATAAAAAGCTAAATGACCAATAGCTAGGCAGGAAGAGGTAAGGTGGGACTTGCATATATGGAAAGGGCTCTGGGAAGAAGGGCTGAGTTGCCAAGCAATGTAGGGAGAAGCAAGATGAATGTGCTATGCTGAGAAAAGTTATCAAGCCATGTGGTAGAACATAGATAAAATATGGGTTAATTTAAGCTGTAAGAGCTAGTTAATACCAAGCCTAAGCTATAGGCCTAGCATTTATAATTAATAATATATCCCTGTGTAGTTCTTTGGGAACTGACTAATGGAACAAAAAAAAAATCCACCTATACATGATCCATTGTCAACTATAATGTGGCTCCTCAGGTAGCCTATATAATACACCAGTTATTTCTGGTAAAAGTAGCAATAATTTTACTGAAGCAACCCACCTCTTTTCAGAACTTGATAATTACAAAAACTTAACTGGATAAAACAGAAGCTTAGACACCCTGTATGGTATTTTAACAATCCTCAAGGTAAACAGAGTTCCTAAGATCAAACTGTAGAGAACCTTATTACAATAGTATCTCTGTAAAAACAATAGGAAGGGCTGATGACTGAGACCCATTTCCATTGTTAGTGCATGATTAAGTCTTCTTTAACTAATAAACTTATAGACAGTCTTCTGCAGATTCAAAAAAAATTAAAACTACCTTAAAAGTTCTCTATTTGCCTGGACAGGTGCTTACATTTTACACTCACTTCTCTAGCATTGATAAACTACAACAATAAGAACTTTACCATATTGCATTTTCATCTATTCACACGGTAATGGCCATCTTACTCATTTGAGACAGAGGAGGCCTTTTGAATAATCTAAATGCCTAGTAGCCTTAGGTATCAATTAATATCAAGTGTTTTAGGAAAAAAGAAGATACTGAAAACATTTCTTCTCAAAATGACTACATCTTAAATTCAAATAGCAGCGAGGGAAAACATTTTTTTCTCATTAACTCTCTTTTAAGTAATATTATTTGGGAATGTTTTTCACAGCAATAAGAATGGTAGATTAATAACATATTCTAATCAAAGAAGGATGTGCATCATTTTCAAAATGATAAATTATTAGTTCTTCATTGGATGGCAGGCTATATGTAGAGATGTATTTATAGTAAAGAAACAAGGGGAGGGAATCTCAGCTACAGCTTAAACTTTCTTGGAAACATTGATACCCCCACCTCAGCAAAAGGACCTTCACACTTCAAATTAGAATTTTCATAAAAAAGATTTAAAATCAATTTTGACCATAGAGTAGAATTATCATTAAATAAATTGACATGAGCTATATTAATAAGTAACACTGAGGCTCAGAGCCAACTGGGGAAAGAACACTGAATAACAGTGAAACTCATTAACAGGAAAGAAGGGTACTGAGAATCGCCTCACAGATCTGCTCCCCGAGAACCACCTGTTGAAACACAAATGGTGATTACATGGTTGACAACATCTTAGGGAAAACAAATGCATCATCTCATCATCTTGAATAAGATGCAACAGTTTAGGTGTTCCAGACCTCAAGGTTGGAGGGTTTGTAATTTAATAGTGTTGATGACATTTTGCAGTAAATGAAGCAGAAGTTTGGGTGGTAGTACTGAACTGTCAGCATGGTTGTCATTCCACAGCACACTGAGCACGCTGCATCAGGAAGTGAAGCGACCAGTGTGAGATGGTGATGGGGCAGTCTAACAGGCAGTAAAGGAACAAAGTGACAATTTTTCTTGCTCACTTTAGAATTCTTGTTTTGAGGAAATGTTTATAACTCATGTAAACTCGTCAGGGGAGATGGCTCAGTAACATCCCTTGTATGCAGGCAGGAGGACTTCAGCTTGGATCCTCTTAAAAACATAAAAACTGAGCACGACCTTGTGTACTGTAACCCCAGCATTTATGAGTGGTGATGGTTGTGTTCTAAGAGCTCACTGGTCAGCCATCCTAGCTAAAATGACACCCCTCTGGGTCAGAGAGACACCTAGCAAGACATGAAGATACCCACTATCCTTCTCTGGCTCCCACATGTACTTATAGAGCATACATGTACACACATTTACACACATATAAACACACACACACACACACACACAAGCAAATAAATAAAGATAGAAAAGTAAATAAAATTCAGATAGCAAAATGCATTATTACAGAAATGAGATATGGCTAACCTGTATTCGTCTATTTAAACAATCTGAAATTTAAGTCTTTACACTATTGTTTTGTCATTTGTGAAAATGGACATTTAAAAAACCCACAATTATTCTCATGCCATTATATATTAATATATTATAACATATGCAAATAATAGGCTGCTCAGTCTTCTCTCAGAGATCAAGCCTCAATTTGAGTTTCCTGAGACTGAACAAGCAGTTTCTGAAAAAAGCCACAAACAAAGGACAATCAGTCTCCAGCACCCCCAACAGCAAGAACAAGGAGGCCTGATACATGCACTATCAGGCCAGGCCAGGCCTGAGCCACAGTCAGCAAGCTCAAGCTGATAAGCAAATAAGGACAAAGAGAGGGACTTATCCAGGCCTGCCAAAAAATGAAAACTGTTGCTCTGACTAGCCCCTGACTAGCCCTGGCCAATTAGAACTAATATGATTTCTACTTGCTTAAGCCATTCATATCTAAAGTTATCTAACTGCTCTAGGACCTCCCGTTGGCTGTGTTTAAAAGGAGTCTATAAGCTCCTTTCAGGGTCATTGCCATTTTGCCTTTGTGTGGAATGGCCAGCCCCAGCATGCTGGAAGCTTTCTCGAGATAATAAATGCTCTTGCTAATTGCATATGTGGATGATGGTCTTTAGTGGGACTTCTCCAGGAACCTAACACAAATGATATTGAATAGTACCAGGCCTGTGACAAAGGAGATACTTCTGACATTGAGAACCGAAAACAAACAAACAAGCATACAGAATTATTTTTAGAGTACTGGGTAATCTAAGTCACAGTTAATTGATTATGGGCAAAGACATTGACCAGAAATATCAACAGATTCTTTTTACTATTCCAAGGTATATTTTTACTTATATTTTATAATCATCACAGAAAAAAAAAAACACTTGCAAAGAAGTAAATGGAAGTTTTATATTTTAAAATGTGTCATAGACTTTTTTTAATAAAAATTGCATTTAGATGTCATGGATATTGACAATTATATTTATAAGAAATATATTTGTTATAAATTCTGAAAAGATTTTAAAATATTCTTATTATGACCCACACTAAAGTGGATTTAGTTTCTTCATATGTTAAATTATTTGAAATAATGTCTTTATAACATCTGAATGCTTCTAAAGTCACCAGTCTACTGTTTTGTTATTTTTCATTTCTCTAGCTCCGTCTTCTTCTCCACTCCACCTTTTCTTCTCTTTTCCTCCCTCCCATATTACTGGCATTAAAAATGAACTGTCTAGTACAGATATGTGTGCATTTTAATCATTTTAAAACAACATATCTACCTCACCTCTTTACTGCTGTCCTCATTGCAACATTTTGATTTAGTCAGAACTCTTCACAAACAAGGTTCAAGACTAATAAATCTCAGAGTCTCCGTTTCTGATTATTTAACTTAACATTGCCATACCAAAATAAAAATTGTGTCCACATTCTAACCTCTTAAATTTGCTCTTTACTCTTTAATACTACGATTGTAATTTTGACTCTAGGAATTGTCAATGGCTTTCATGGCCTAACCCCTAATTTATTAGCTAGATTCCCATCAGAAGACTAGGACAGCTGAGAGCTTAGAAAGTAGCAAGGAAGGGCAAGAAATTTTTCTCATTTTTGTTCTATTGAAGACAAAATATCCCAAAAAAAGATATGTAAGGTGGCCTCCCAATTATCTTGGCTCTGGAAGAATCAATCAGTCATTCGATACTTCTATGCTGTCTCAGGATGTCTAGCTACACACTTCCACCGATGCTGAGAATTTACTGGAGCCTGTTTCAGATGAGCTGTGAGATTCAAAATAGCCAACTTTCCTTTCATCAGCATCTACATCTTGTTTGAGTTATTAATTTTGAATCTCAATTTCCTCTTCTATTCCTTCCCACTTCCACTGAAGCACATATATACTAAACAACTTTGTTAATTGGTATTATTAAACAATTTCTGCATTGGCTGTGGATGTAGCATTCTAAGACAGTTTCTCATGTATTTATTAGTGAAATTTTATAAAATTTATTTAATGAGAGATTAATATATGTCCCTTTTATTCTTATGTTAGGTAGGCTTATAAAAATAATATTCAAAACTCATACTTGTTGAAAAGAAGTTACTAGTCAAGTAATTGAACCATTGAAAGGATAACTTTATTTTGGATTTAAAAATGAAAAAAAAATGTCAAGAATAAGAGAGGAAAATAAGTTAACAATAAATATTATTTATCATGATATAAGTCAAATCTATTTGAAATAGAATTCAAATACACATGGCCAAGAATAGCTTTGAATGTTACCCAACACAAAATCTCATGAGTGTACTTAAAATATTATGGAATTTTAAAAATATATATATATTTTGTAATTTGTGCCATTCTTGAGCTCAAAATTTGTAGATGGTAATGTGTTATAAAAAAAGTTTGAACATGCCAGCATAGGCCATCTATTTCAGTTGATTAAAACAATAAGCATGGGGGGGGAACAATAACAACAACAAAAAACACTTCACAGCCGGGCGTTGGTGGCGCACGCCTTTAATCCCAGCACTCCGGAGGCAGAGCCAGGTGGATCTCTGTGAGTTCGAGGCCAGCCTGGGCTACCAAGTGAGTTCCAGGAAAAGGTGCAAAGCTACACAGAGAAACCCTGTCTTGAAAAACCAAAAAGAAAAAAAAACAAAACAAAAACACTTTACATTGTATTTAATAGGTTTTTTTGTACCCCAGTAACAGGTTTCTCTGCCTACGCAGTAAGCCAGATCAAGCCCAGTTAAAAAGTAAAAGACCAGGTTCATTCTGCGCAAAGCAACTCATGGGTGAATCCTCCAGCTCCCAAAGACCCAGGTGGGGGAAGGGGAGGTAGAAAATCACATGGCCAAAGGAAAGGAGGGAGCTTAAATACCCTGTAGGTGCATGGTGTGACTGTCCTCCATAAACTGGGTTTCTGCCCAATTATAATGCTCTAGGCAGGGATTGGGCCTCTGGCAACTTCAGAGGAGGAGCCAGCACAGTGTTGAAGAATGTGGAACCGGCTTGTCCACACCTCTTCTTAGAGAGTCTCTGAGAAAGCAGGCTTGGGAAAGAATGAAATGGGATTTTCACAGGAACGAGCTGAAGGTTCGAGCTCAACAGTGTTAAAAAAAATTGAAAAGTAAGTGAAGGTGACAAAATAAAAATTAAAGAGAAAGACTGAGTACTAATTTATTTGAGATTGTTAAGGAATGTATTCACAAATCATGCTTAAATAAGGATCTATCAAAAAGAAGAAGCCAGCTATGAAGCTACAGAGAGCAGATTTTTTTTCTGGGGATGGGGGATGGGCCGTTAGTGCTTGAGATGTATCCATAGTGGTTGAAATTCAAACCCATAATTCTAAAACAACTTGCTAGTACACACATTTGAGTATCTACTTCATAGGAAGGAACTTCCGCATAGTTCTGTTTTAGCTTCAGTTAAGATACATTAGATGTGAGGTCATAGGCCATAGGGAAGAAATGTTTACATGTTGTTTTTCTAAATGGTGATTGAGAAGGCCAAGCAAATACCATGACAGGCTTCTAAAAACTCAATTAAAAACCAGGCCTCAGTTCCCGCCTCCTGAAACTGGGCAGACAGTTTCTAAGGAAGCCAGGAACAACGGACGATCAATCTCCAATGCTACTCCCCCAGCCGACCCCCAATCCACCCCAACCCCCAACCCACGCCCAACCCTCAACCCACTCCCACCCTTCCCACCTACCTCCGACTACAAGGACAAGGGGAACCACACTAGACACATACCAGGCCTGAGCCATCCAGGCTTCACAGTATCTCAAGGCAATAACCAAATAAGGACGGAGCCTGGAACTTGTCCAGGCTTGCCCCCAAATGGGAAAACTGTAGCCCTAGCCAACCCCTGCTAGCCCTAACCAATCAAGAATGTCCTAATATGGTTGCCACTGGCTTAAGCCAATCCTAGCTAGCATGACCTAACTGCCTTTGAATTCATTTAGCTGCTATAAAAGGAGCTTGCAAGCTTCTCTCCGGTTGCCATTTTGCCTTTGTGTTGGATGTGCAGCCCCAGCATGCCAGCAATCTTACTCTAAAAATAATAAATGTTTTTGCTGATTGCATATGTGGATGGTGGTCTTTTGTGGGACTTCTCCAGGACCCTAACAGTGATATTGCCAAAATATCATTTAAATACTCGTATTTGTGCCCAGAAAATAAGTGTTATGCCCAGCTTTCATCACAGTAGTATTTTACTAGAGTCTGATAAATGTAATGTATAAATCTTAACAAGCCAAAGAACTCAGATTAAGTGATGACTGGGTGCTATGCTTCAACTGGAATGGTTACAACTTCCTCTCCAAAGCTTAGGTAACATCATGGAGTAAGGGCATGAAAAGAATGTAATAGTCATCAGATTGAAGATGCATGGTTAAACAAGGTCTTCTAGTCATTACACGGTGTTGCTGGAGAGCTTCTCTCCAGGTCCCACAAGTCCTGCAGTCCCACAACCCATGTATAAAATAATCACTCAGATGCTTATATTACTTATAAACTGTATGGCCATGGCAGGCTTCTTGCTAACTATTCTTATATCTTAAACTAACCCATTTCTATAAATCTATACCTTGCCACGTGGCTTGTGGCTTACTGGCATCTTTACATGCTGCTTGTCTTGGCTGTGGCTGGCAGTCTCTTACTCCTCCTTTCTTTTCCCTCAATCTTTCTCTCTGTTAGTCCCGCCTATACTTCGTGTCTGACTACCGGCCAATGAGTGCTTTATTTATTAACATATTTGCCATACAGAACATCCCACGTCATAAAGAACATCCCACAGCAACACGGCCCTTGCACTGAAAATTTTTCTCCAGCTCTGGTTATCTGTACAAGATCTGCCAATGACTGGTCGAGCAGGGAACCATGAGCCCTACCACTCTGAGGAATTAGTCACAGTTAAATGTTTTCTTTAGTCCTGTAGCCATTAACAAGTTGTTCTAGCTTCAATAAATAACTTCTCATTTATACACCATGAAAGAACTTACTGTATCATATGCAAAAAGAAAATATGAAAGGTGTAAGGAGATTTGGGGGAAATAAGATTTCATCAGCAGAGAAGAGGAAGAGGGTCTAAGAAATGGATGGGGGAGATGAAAACTACTAAAACTCAGTATGTACTTGTATGAAACTCACATAAAAATACAGATGCACAAACACACATATATTATTTATATATTTATATGTATGTACATGTGTATGCCTGTGTGTGTATGTGTGTTTCTCTTTCTCTCTCTCTCTCTCTCTCTCTCTCTCTCTCTCTCTCTCTCTCTGTGTGTGTGTGTGTAAAGATGATGGACACAGTTTTACATTGAGGAAAGTTCAGTGGTCCAAACCTAAGTACACACATGCGTTATGAAGAAGGGTTACCGATTACCCTCACAACTACAAAGCTGACATGGTTTTCAACATTTCTGTTAAATAATGTAGTTCATTTGTATTTGAATTAGAACAGACAGAAGATGTACAAATGAATATTGTAAGTTCATCTCTGATGTGAGGAGAGGTGACCAGAGCAAAAAGATGATAATAAAGGAAGCACATAGTAGTGACTAATCATTTGAATCTCAGGGTTTGAGATTTATTTTACATCAGAATATATAAGACCCAATTTGATTATTGCCTCATTTTCATCAAAAGTATATTGTGGAAGTTTATGCTTTAAGTAAGAATCTAATTTTTGAGATTTTCTTTTTCTTAATGTGTTAATTAATATGGATAGAAATGGCTGTTAATAACTTACCCTAGATAAGACACTGGAGAAAATGCATCTCATTCAGGCATAATATCATCCTTAATCTCATAGTCTAATTTGCTGTATTTAATATTCTATGTAGCCAAAATTCTAAACTATGATTATAGGTCACCTGAAAATACTAATTACAAAATTTATAATAAAATAGAACAGAAACAATGATAATAAAAGCCTTATGTTTTCATCTTTAAGTACATAACTCATATTTGGTGAAATGATAGAAAGGCTTCTGAAAATACAGGATGATTTCTGAAGCCATCATTATTTTAAAAATGAAATGGCTCTGTCACTTTTGATAAATCAATGAAAAGAATTGTGAAAACTTCAATTTATCTCTTTACTTTTTCCAAAACCAATTTCCATGTTTGGGCTAGACAGGATCCTCAGTCTAATATGACTCATTCCTGTTGGGAATCTCTGCTCCAGCCTGACTCCTCCTGTTCCAGACTCTGCCCCTCAGAAGCATGTCAAGGGTTGGCTCCTCCCACGTTGGTGCTCAAGACCATACCTACAGGATATTTAAGACAGGATTTGGTCTCTAGACCTGCCATGAGATTTCTCTCCTGCTTTCTGCCCCCAAGAATCACCTGTGTGTATGTGTGTGAGGGGGGTAGGCTTTGCTCATAAAACCTGGACTTTTAATTTGGCTTAATTTGATTTATTGAATGGCCTGAGAAACCAAATATAGGCGTATGGAAACCCTTCAATTCCCACAGAGCTTTTAGAATTTCCTAGTATTGCCCATGAGCACACAGTGCAAATACATTCTCCACACATCTGAAGTAAAGCATTTACCAATTTGAACTATAACCTTTCTCTATATTCATATTATGTTGACAAACTTACTGTAAAATTTTAGCGCATAGTGTATTCATTTATTATAGAAAGTTATTAGGTAGAAAATATTAAGGGAAACCTAGCAAGTTCTGAACCATGCATAGAATTATCAGACATACACTTAAAACTTAAATGATACAATTTTTCATGGAGCCACTACCTTTATTCAAACTCCACATGATTAAACTTAGCAATCTACTTTTGTATGTCAGGTCATTTTGATATCAAAAATACACCATTTTCCCATATTATATTAATGCAATCATTAATATTCTAAAGCCTAAATGCCAACAGTTTCTCAGGAATATTTTTCATGATTACTGGATAATTTCAGGGGTATCTCAAATAAATGACAAAGCAACATGTATACCACCTTAGTAGTCCTCCTAATCTTACAGAAGAGTATTTATTTTGCATAAATGCATAAATTTGTGCTGAAAGGTCTGTTTGTTCTGGAATGACTATATATGATCATTATGTACACCACAGTTTAGGGTAATGTTAATGAATGACAAATAAAATAAAAAGAAAATGGAAAACATCAAGACATAGAACCAGAGGAGTTACTTTTATAAACATATATTTGCGCTATTTATTAAAGAAACAAAGTAATACCACTTTCAACCTTATCTCTAACTTTGGGTCTGTACATTAATGTACTACATGTTTTATAATGGAGTTTTGCTCATTTTATGCCAAAAATATTTAAAGCATCATCATAAATGACTATATTTTCTTCAATATTTGTATTTCAAGTATGTTTAGAATTATTTCAAGAAACATGCCATACTACACAGAATATGCTCTCATCTTTTACATAAGTTTACTTAACGATTAACTTTTGCTTGTACACTTAGCCAGTTTTCCTATTTGAAATTTATATGTATAAGGACATACCTAAAATCTCTTTGCAACATGTCTACAGATATTCAGAGAAAACAGCAAGGTGCAATACAAGTGTTGTTGCCCAATCAATATCTTCTTGTGCTGAGGAAACAGGATAAAAATATCAGTGACTAGAGTGCCAATTAATTTTGAATAGGTAGAGTAGCTCTGAATGTCAGAGCCAGAGAGGTTTAAATGAGACCAGTGTGAATTATCTGTCATGGTTATAGGAAACATAACAATTTGCCATAGGTATACTGGAAGTGTATAAACTCAGAGGCAAGAAGAAAATAGTAAGTAGAGTAGCCTTGAGAGAGCTTGATTGGAGGCAGCTGCATGGGAAGAGGTAAGACAGGATAGAAGTGGAATAGTTCAGAGGCGTGATAATGAAAGGACCATCTGAAAAGATGAACTACATAAAGATTAGGTTTATGAAGCCAGATGTGTGTCTTCAACTCAAATCTTTGAGAATAGCGTTTCTACACATCAAAAAGCCTTAAGGAATAGTTCGTTTCAGTACCATGTGAAAGCAACAACAAGAACAAAAAAAATGGTGTTGTGGTTACATCTTAGGTATGTGATTAAAACAACAATTATAATTTGAATGGAATTATCAAGCAATATTTCCCAAAGGATGAGAAGTGCAGATGTAGGACTAAAAATGTTTTGTTATGAATATTGTTATTATTCCTAGTCACCTCCCAGTTACATGACAGCACACGCCCCCCATCAAGCAAAATGCTTAGTCACTCCAGACCCTATGTCCTACTTAATCTGCGTGCAGCAAGATTGCATAATCTATGCACATGTGTGATGTAGCTATGTAAGCCCATATACTCATGCACGAGGTGAACTATAAAAGCAGGCTCCACCTGCTCCACAAGCCTCTCTTCTGCACCTCTCTTTCCAGTAGGCCTATTTGCACATTCCCTAATAAAACTCTTAGAGTGGGTTTCATTGTAACTTGTGTTTTCTCACACCCAGTAAATAGCACCACAAATAAATAACAGATATCTCACTTTTTAAAAGCTTGGGAAATTGATAGAAACTATGAAAACTTTTTTTTTTCTTACAAAAGGTAACCTTCATATCTATGTCATTTTTATGATTGTATTTTGATAATTTGTATATAAATTTCAACCTATAACAATTATCTCATTTCTGTATAATACAGGTTGAGCTATATTTAATGTTAGGTTATGGAAAAATGAATAGAATTGCCAAAACTTTTATCTATAAAAAAAAATCCTTGGGTAAATTTTGAGAGTTGAATGTAATTTGAGATAATTATGGACTATTTTGTTAGAGATTAGGCAAAATATAATAAAATAAAATTACTTTATGGCTATGTTGTTGGAATTTCTAGCCACTCCTCCATGACCGTGCATGTGCTAGCAAGATGCTTAGTCATTCCAGGACCTTATGCCCTATGTAATCCGTGTGCTATGTAGTCATGTAATTTGCACACAGCATGATCACATAATCTATGCACATGGGGAATCCGTAAAAATCGGGTCACAGACCCCTCTCCTCTCTCTCCTTACATGACCATTTCCATAGGTCTAAGCATTCCCCTCTGTTCCTTCTCTTAATAAATTCCTGTGGTGGGCTTTGTTGTGTCTCCTGGCTTTTCTCAAATGGTAAACAGTGCGGCTTAATGCATAACACAGCAGCGCATAATAACTAACATTGGTACCGAGATGAAGCAGTCCCTCTCGGCACTCTGCATCCAGGATTCTGTTCTGAGGTTTGCTCTATCTACAACGGCCCACTTTCCATTTGCCCGGCCACTAGACCTCTTCGTACAACACTGGCTGCTTCAGTTGGTGAGTTTCCCTTTCCAGCCAGTGTAAACAGGCTTCAATTTCTAGCCATTTCCCATGACTGTGGTCTTAGATATCGTTCTTGCTGTCGGACCCCTGGGGGGGGGGGGTCTTCGGGCTACACATGCACCCTGGCCCTCACCTTTCCTCTTGATGAAGCTTTGGGTAACTTGTGCCAATTGCTGATCCTTACTTGATCTTGGGGACACCTGAGATTATAGTCTTGCATCACGTTTGTTTTTTTATTTTTATTTATTTTTATTTTTTTCTCTCTGCCGCAGTCATGGGAAATAAGGCTTCCTCATTTTAGCCCCAGTCCTCTTCTGAGAAATGCCTTAAATATTCCTTAGATAACAAGAAAAATGGCCATGTAATGGCTCCTTGCACCCTGATATTTCACAGGAATTATCTAACTTTTGCCAGCGAATGGGCAAATGTAAAGAGTTACCTTATCCCCAAGCTTTTTTAACCTAAGCTCTAAATCCCCTCTTTTTGATTCTTTCTCTCCTGCCCATGTGCTCCTAGACATGCAGCCTGAACCCGAGGAATCTCTGACTCTAAAGAACCTCCACCTATCTGACCTCCTGTTTCTGCTCCTTGGGTGTGTGCGTCCTCTAGTTCCCTTTAGTCCGCTCCTCCTCTCTGGTATCTGGCGGGCACTCCAACTGCCCAGCTCTGGCTCCCACCTTCACTCTTCCCGTCACTCATTCTCAAGCTGCCCTAAGGAGCGCACTAGTTTGGGAGCAGGCTAGGACACATGCATGTGTGGGGGATAATAACTAACATCTATAAGAAAATTCATTTATCAGGTACTTGCAAATTGAACAGGGATTGCCAGGAACAGTATACCTTTCTTTGCTCAGCACCGATCACCATCTGAAGTGTAAAATGCTCAAACAGTGAGCAGTTGATGCCTCCTGTGACTAGAGAGCTCAGATGAGGCTGTAATTTGGAATCCATATAGGTGGACCTTACTTTCCAATTGCAACTATATGTTTTTTATAACTTCAGTCTTAGAAGTCATGCAGTGTTAATTTTAATACATTTATTTATTAGACGTGAGTCACAAAATCCAATTTTTATTCTTAGAAGGGAAATCAGACTTTCCATATACAAAAGTTAACAAAATGTTGTAAGATTTTGTAGTGAAGATAGTGCTACATATACATCTTTAAAAAACAAATTCTCATGCAATTGTTAAGTTGTAAACTAAGAGTAGAAACAATGAATCCTTAACACTATCAACAACCAGAAGGCATTATCAGATATATGGTGTACCAAGCTCTGGTATCTTTGAGAAAAATGGTAGGCCTGGACTTGAATTTAGTGATATGGAAACTAGTTCAAAAAGCCATGAGAGAAAGTAGTAATGGTATTTTAGATTGCAGCAGAGGAATTCCAAAGAAAGGCCAGTTGATAATATACTTCAAGGAAAGAAAAGGTGATTTCAGTAAACGCTACAGAGAGTCAGAGATAAACAGAGTGAAACTCATTCACTGAATTTAGACAGAACTGTACTGTAAGTGTTAAGTAATGAAGAAGAAATCCAGGCGGAAATGTGTTTCAAGGCTAACGGAACATCAGAAACTCAAGAATACAAATAGAACATTGAATCAAGACATTGGTAAAACTTAATAATAACTAAAAGGAGCATATAAAATCTATAGCATGAATCTTAAAAGTTCTTATTAATAAAATCAAATCTGAGCCAGGTACTGAGATGAACTGGAAGATCAGAGAACCAGAACAATCCACAGCCACCTCACCTCGCCAGATCCTCAGCTGGTCTTGTTTCCTCAGACTTGAGGCCTCTGAGTCCTCATCCAGAATGGGTCTCAGCTGAACTACTGCTAGAAGCCTGAATGCTTAACCAGGCCAAATGCTTCTAGTCTTCACGCCTTATATATCTTTCTGCTTTCTACCACCACTCCCTGGGATTAAAGGCGTGTGTCACCATGCTTGGCTGTATCCTTGAACAGATGGATTTCTGCCTCTGGAATGCTAGGATTAAAGGTGTGTGCTACCATTGCCTATCCTCATGTTTAATATTGTGGCTGTTCTGTCTCTGACCCCAGATAAGTTTATTAGGGTGCACAATATTTTGGGGAACACAATACCACCACAGAAATCCAATACATTGTAACTGCTGCTTTTGCTGTTCCTGTTTTTTGTTTGATTGCTTGTTGATGAAATGCCTACCTTACTTACAGCCTCACATGATTTTTATTCATCATAATTCCCTAAAATATCCAGGGTAGCACCTATTTGCTTAAGATTTACATTACATTGGTCATTTTAGTTACTCAAGATTGATTTAAAGATCTTTGGGTGCTGTGTAATACTGAGCAACAGCAGATTTGGTTTTTCATATTTTGAGAATTGCTTAGTAAAAAAAATTATGAAAGGATTACTTGTTTAATAAAACAAAAAGGAAGATAAATAAGTTCATGTTAGAAAGAGCATTATTTGGTTCTAACTTATAAATGGAAGCATTTGAAAGTGTATATTATGCACTTCTTTAGGATGGTTTAACATTTTCAACAATTCCATAAAAATAATTGAGTTGACATTACAGCACACGTATCAGCTTAAAATGATGTAAGCTTTTGAGCAACTGTCCAGATTCTCTGGCTCTTAAAATCTTTCCCTACATTTTTTCAATGCTTCCTGAGCCTTAGATTCAGATATTTTGTAGATGTTTCTTTCTATGGAGACTGGGCTTCTAACAATAGATATTTTAAAGTGAATAGAGGAAAGCCTTGGAGGCCTCCCTCCGCTTATACAAAGAACTACTGGCAACCAAGGAATTCTTACAGTGGGAGACATGGTGCTCTATTGTTGCTCTCTCCCACTGAGTAACACTGTCACCTTTTTATTCAAATTTTAATTCAGAGGTAGTTTCTCTGTAAGAAGGAGCCAGGAATCCTTGTTCTTCCCTCTCAGTTACCCAAGTACTTTCTAATTACAGGCCATGTTCTCATAGTCCCCAACAACATACTTCACATTGATTTCCTAATAAGTGACTTTAACATCTTGCCTTTCCCAATGCTTCAATCAAGTCCACAAATCTCCGAGGTTCACTGTGTGGCCTGTCCTCTTCATTCTGACCCCATCTTTCTCATGCTTTTTTCTCTTCTAATCCTCATTCCTCTCCCCAAGGCTTCCCTTTGTTCCTCCTACACATAGGTTTAGCTGTTGACCATCCACACTGTCCTCCTTCATCCCTTCCTCCACAACCCCCTTGTCAATATCCTTCCTCCCCTTAATTAATCTCCCTACCTTCCCTGAATTAATCTCCCTATCTGCTGTGGGATGGTCTGTATGTCAAACATGTTGCTTATTGGTCAGTAAATAAAACACTGATTGGCCAGTGGTCAGGCAGGAAGAAATATAGGCGGGACAAGGAGGAGAGAATTCTGGGAAGTGGAAGGCTGAGGAGACACTGCCAGCCACCACCATGACAAGCAGCATGTGAAGATGCCGGTAAGCCACAAGCCATGTGGCAAGGTATAGATTTATAGAAATGGATTAATTTAAGCTATAAAAACAGTTAGCAAGAAGCCTGCCACGGCCATACAGTTTGTAAGCAATATAAGTCTCTGTGTTTACTTGGTTGGGTCTGAGCAGCTGTGGGACTGGCAGGTGAAAGAGATTTATCCTGACTGTGGGTCAGGCAGGAAAACTCTAGCAACACCTATCTGCTTTCATTTCCCAAGCATTTTATGACTGTAGTGTATATGTGTGTGTGTGTGGAGGGGGGGGGGGTTGGGAATGAATGTTTATGTATGTATGTGCCTGTGCATGTGTATGAACATATACCAAAGCTTTTGTTTTCTATCTCAATGTTTTATTTTGAGGGAATGTCTCTCATTTGAACCCAGGGCTAACTGACTCAGCAAGTCTAATTAGCCACCTTGATTCAGGGATACATTATCTCTGTTTCCCAAGCTTTGGGACTCTACGCAACCTGCCATACCTACCTAACATTTATGTGAGTGGTGGGAATCTGAACTCTGTCCCTACACTTGCATGTCAAGTGCTTTTTCAGCTGATCCAGCTTCTCAGTTCCTACACTTTCTTAAATCATCTTCCTGCTTTGTAAAATGTATTTTTTCCTCATCTCACGTATCACATATCCACTATCTTCCTTGACACACACACACACACACACACACACACACACACACACACACACACA
>CABHPR010152213.1:1348-20034 GCA_902168415.1 Peromyscus melanophrys | reverse complement strand
CACTATGGTATTATGGTATTATGGTATTATGGTACTATGGTACTATGGTATTATGGTACTATGGTATTATGGTATGATAGCACTATGGTACTATGGTGATTACACATCTTTCTGCAGAACATTAACATTAATCATGAGGTATAAACAAGATGGAACAACAAAGGAAACAAAGACAGACAGACACACCTGACAGAGAAATATTGTTAAAGAACGTGCATGTATTCCTTTTCTGCCACAACCATATCGAACACACAATACAAACTACAACATACAATTTTATTGCTATATGGAATTCCAAAAAGTGTTAAGAAGCCTCGGGCTTGTAAAAGAAATGGAAACATGGGCATCAGCCCATGGCTCTAGAAACTGGATGTTCATCCTTATTACTCATATAGTTGGCTGGACATATATCTCCTCACTTGCCCACCTCCATTAATGTCATCGTGCAAATAAATTTTCATGTTCACTAGAATTTAAGAAAACAAACAATGATACTTAGTGTGGATATCTCATTTGAGTTATCTCCTTTTTTGTCTGTGTTTGAATTCTTTGTTACAATTAGCCTTTAATTTTGAGACTTAATATATCCTTACTCTGAAGCAGTTTGTATTACTGCAGTGGACTGAATTGTCTTCAGCCCCTTAACTTCCAAATAAAATTTTATATTTGAAAATCATGCCTTTAAAAATAATATTAATCCCTGCAATGGGTGGCTCATGTTTGTATTCCAGGAGGGTCAGGAACTGGAGGCAAAAATGTGTCTACATTGAAGAACAGGTCTCAATATATACACACAAGCAGCTTCGGATTTTAACATGCATGGTTAAATCTGTGGCAACAATGGGCCATGGACATGATCACATATCCCAGCTGCAGCAGAAACACAGACTCAGATGTGGCCCTTGGCAGCAGCTTGGGTCTGGATGTCACCATGGCCCCGGTGGTAGCACAGGCTACCCAGATCAGTATGGCCCTGATAGCAGCAAGGCCTTCAGACATCAACATGGTCTCTGGTGGCTGCCCAGACCCGGGATAACCACACAGCCCTCGGTGGTGACAGGAGCTACAAGGACATCAACACAGATCCTGACTGCAGTAGGGCCACCAACCCAGACATGGCCCTGAACCACACTTGGGGCCTGGATGTCACCATGGCACTTTGTGCCAGTGCAGGCCACTCAGTTCTGTATGACCCCAGCCACAGTATGACCCTTAGATCCCGATCTGGCCTCCGGTGAAGGTCTAGGCTTGGAATATTTACACAGCCTTTGGCAGTATCAAAAGCCAAAGATATCTACTCTGACCCTTGCTGCAGTAGATCCATGGATCAGACATGGCCCTAGGCAGCATCCCAGGCCCAGGTGTCACTGTGGGCCCTGGTGGCAAGCAGGCCTTCAGCATCAGCTCATTCTTCACTGCCCTTGCTTTGTCAGATCTGCCTCTTAGCACAGAACAATTCTGCCTCTCTTTCTCTCCCATTTCACCACCATATACTTGCTCATCATAATGGCACCCACACACCCAACCAACACCTCAAGGTGCCTTAGGCTGTGGATGCTTTCAGGCAGCCCAGACTGTGAGGACCCAGTATGTCTTGAAAGTGTCTTTTGCCCTCCTGAGCCACATCTCTGTACCCCACTTTTAATTGGTTGTCATATTATGTCCAGGTTTTTTTTTTAATTTATATATTTTGGAAGATAGCTCTTTATCAGAAGTAGGCTGCCACTTTGTCTGAATGGTGGTGTCCTTTGCCATGTAGAAGCTTCCATCTACTGATTAATTGTTGATTTTAGTGCCTGTGCTAATGGTATTCTGTTCAGAAAGTCTTTTCTGTGCCAATGAGTTTAAGGCTATTCCCTGGTTTCTCTTCTATCAGGTTTGGTGTATCTGGCCATTTATTTAGAACTTTGATGCATTTGTGTGGTGATATTTTTGAACAAATAAAATTTGTCTGAAGATCAGAGGACAGAACAAGCCACTAGATTAATCATAGAAATTGGGCAGTGGTGGCGCACGCCTTTAATCCCAGCACTAGGAAGGTTGAGACAGGAAGTGATATGGCTGGGTAGAGAAAGGAATATAAGGGTGGAGGAGATAGGAACTTGGGCTCTTTCAGGCTGAGGAGTTGGTGAGGTAAGAGGTGGTGGCTGTGGCTTGCTCTGCTTCTCTGATCTTTCAGCTTTCACCTGATATCTGGCTCCAGGTTTTTATTGTAAGACCGATTAGGATTCATGCAGGGTGATAAGTATAGATCTAATTACATTCTCTTACATGCAACCATCTAACGTGACCAGCACCATTTGTGGAAGATGCTGCCTTTTATCCAGTATGTATTTCTGTTTTCTTTCTTCAAAAATCAGGAGTGAATAGGTGTTTGGACTTATTTCTGGGTCTTCAATTCTATTACATTGATCAATGTGTCTATTTATGTGCCAATAGTTCTGTAATACAACTTGAAACCAGGATAGTTATACCTCCAACTGTTTATTTTTCATTCAGGATTTTTATAGCTATCCTAGGTTGTTTTTTTGTTTTTGTTTTTGTTTTTGTTCTGTTTTTTTTTTTGTGTGTGTGTGTGTATGTGTGTTTTCATATACGAAGCTTAAATTTGTCAGTTCAAGTTCTGTGGAGAATTGTGTTGGAATTTTGACGGGGATTGCATTGAACCTTTAGATTACTTTTGTTCAGATGGCCATTTTTACTAGTCATACTGATCCATGAGCATGGGAGATATTTCCATCCTTTTATATCTTCTTCAGTTTCTTTCTATGTATCTTAAGTTTTTTTTATCATATGAATATTTCACTTGCTTGGTTAGAGTTCCCTCAAGACATTTTATATTCTTTGAGGCTTGTGAAAAGGGCTGTTTCGCCAATTTCTTTCTGAACCCACATGTCATTTGTATATAGATTAGCTACAAGTTTATGCATATCCTTTTTTATCTTGCTGTATTGCTGAAAGTGTTCATCAATGATAGGTGTTTTTCGTGGAATTTTAAGGAGGTCACTTACATACACTATAGCATCTGCAAATAAAGGTATGTTGATGCCTTCTGTTCCTATTTGTATCCCCTCGATCTCCTTCAGTTGTCTTATTGCTCTAGCTAAGACATCAAGAACAATATTGAATAGATAAGGAGAGAGTGGAAAACCTTGTTTCGTCCCTGACTTTAGCAGAAATGCTTTGAGATTCGTTCCATTTAAGTTGGTGTTGGCTATGGGCTTGATGTGTATTGTCAGTGTTATGTTGAGATCTGTCGCTTATATCTATATCTCCTCCAGAACTTTTATCATGAAGGAGTGTTGGACTTTGCCAAAGCCCTACATCTAATGAGGTATACATATAATGAGATCATCATGTTGTTTTTCTCTTTCAGTTTGTTTATATGGAGGGCTATATTTACAGATTTACCTATGTTGAACCAACTCTGCATTTTGGTATAAAGCCTACTTGAACATGGTGAAAGATATTATTGATGTGCGCATGGATTCAGTTTGCAAGTATTTTATTCACAACTTCTGTCTGTGGCAATACTTCCCTGAATGTGCCTAATATTGTCAGGTTTTCAGCTAGCAGCAATTGCCTCCTGTTACTGAGCCACCTTCTCAGCCTGAATCATTTCTATTTGGGTTCCAGTTCATAATATCTGGAAATTTGTAGATTACAAATACTTTCACAATACTCATATCATCTGATCATAACATGCCATAAATTATAATGATAGTTATGTTAACTCTTTGCATAGGATAGAAAAGTAACAATATTCCTTTGGAGTCTGATATTTTTATGGATACAATATCAATTAATTTCTATTATAACAATAATGTGTGAATTATTTCTGCTTAAGTGATTATAATGCTTTTATTTATTGATTTTATTTGACACTTTCATACATTTATATATTGTATTACAATTACTCTTTCCTTTTTAAACACTCTTATTTTTTACCTACTCATGCCAACACACTCCCATCCCTATGAGTCTCTTTCCTAGAAAAATGACTTTGGTTTTGTTTGTGATCCTTTTACTTCTCCATGGTCATTAATATGATAATTGGATCTGAATTATCCATCCCAGCTTGATGGAGTCACCAGTAGGACATGATGGAAGGCAATATTTATCACTTCCCTGAATCTAGTAAATAGTTCCAAAGTTAGAGGCAGAGCTACATGATTCTCTTGCATTCATGTATAAATGTGGATGGAATCATTCTTGTGGAAGAAACTTGTCACTTACGACCACCATTACTGGCCAAATTTCAATGTAACATACATCTTTCCTTTTGTGAGTTGTGCCCCTGGCATCAGCAGGGTGTGCTGCCTTGCCTCATTTTGATGAACCTGATGGGAAGACTGGTAAGCTTACTTGCCTTTCCACAGTTCTTCTCCATACATCTCCCTTCTACTTGAAATCAGTGCGTTAAGGAAGAAGAAACAGAAATATGCTGAGTCACAGACGCTTTCCTCACTTAACTTGACAAAGTAGAGAAATAAAGTGGTGGAATATCATCATAAGTCTTCATCAAAAAGAACTACTCCAGGGACTTTGAAAGCAAATGTGAACTCTTGAATTTAAAGGAGATTCTGCGAATACTTAGAACTCCAAAGGGGAAAATAAAAATAGTTTGCATAGTCTAAGAATGTATAAATCCAGAGACTGTTTTATGCATATTAAATGCCTTGATTTTGTGGTGTGTGTTCCTTTCACATGGTACTCTATTACATAAGATTATTTTTGTACAAATATGTATTGCACATTCAACATATTTTAGCTAACAGTAATTGTGGTAGCAGCTTAGCAATGATAAGTTGTGATTATTTAGTCACCGTAATGCTCAAAGCATGTACAAGCAACATTATATATTTTTAATAAACAATTGGGAAAATGGACATGTAAATTTCCATAAGAGCAGAAAAGGCAAACCTTTCTGAAAACATGTAAGGTAGCTTAGCTAGTTCAAATTATGAAAAAATAAATTTTATAACTTCAATTATTTATTATCACTTATTTAATTTAATTCAGTAAGGATTTATTCACTTAGTCTTAAAACCTGGTATGGTTTTATTTTAGACTTTAGATTTGTGATATTAGATTTAATGTGGATATACTGTAGGAAAAAAACTGTATTAAACAGAACTATAAGCTTATGCTTGCTATTTTCAGAAATCCATGCAATAAGGGATTATTATCTGCTTATTTTATGTTACAAGTTTTACAGCAACTTAAATTCAATGCAAAAAAAATCTGTGTGTGTTTAGAAAATTCCCTGGAATACTCTACAAGGACTATTCTTAGCCTATGAGGAAGACAGAAGCAAAAGCTCACAGTGGAACCTTTCCTTAACAAAGATCTTCATTTGCAAAGAACTAAACCTGAGAATCCATTGAATTAATTTTTTCTTTTTTAAATTAATAGTTTCATTTGAAAATGACTGGACAAACATTAGGCTTTATTATGGCATTTTAAATTGGTGTTTTTGCCAGCAACCTTCTTCGCTCTTCAACTGTTTTCTTGCCCTTTTTTTGTATTCTGCCATCCCTCTTGCCTCTTTCTTAATGAAAATTCATATTATCAGAAGATCAGGTTCTTGGGTTTGGTTTTTATTTTTTTCAACCATAAGAAGAAAAAGATTTACAGGTAGTCTTCAACTATGGTAGTTGAATGCAGGTTTCTGTCTTAGAAGTTTATATCCAATGCAGACCTTTTAATATCAACTCTGAAATACTATTTGTAGTATAGGCTGCTTAAGCTTCTTACTTTTATCCCTTCATTTGAATAATTAGTAATGTTACCCAAACTCAACCACATATTTGAATAACTTTAAAGGTTCTACGACGCTTTTTAGTTGTGTGGCTTCCTTAAAACTTACAGATAAAAGTGTGTGTGAGAATACCCATGTCTGGTGCTACTGGTCTAACCATTAACAGAAGCTTACTGAAGACATAAAAGGAAATAATTTTAATTATGAGAAATATCTTTATTTCCTTAAAATATGATTTTGTCAGTTTGGCTTTTTTCACACTGAGAGAGAACTGTCCTTTGGAGAAAATGAATTCAGTGCTTAAAATTACCATCTACTGTGATGAAATATGAAGAAATATGAAAGGGTATATATTATTCAGACCTTTAGCATGTTGATAATTCTTAAAAGTGAATAAAGGTTTTGAAATAAATATATTCATTTACCTCATGGTTTCATTGTACATTGAAGTTGTGCTATATAATTCAATAATCTAGTTAACAAAGGCCACATTAATTTGCATTGACTGAACTTGAGATGTTCTGAAGTTGAAAATTTTCAAAAAGCCTCCATCGTATGTTCTGACAGGCGTTTGAATGGTGCCTTTTCCCGTAAATAATGTCTTTGCAACAAATGACTCTTAAGAGAATCTTGTAAAGGTGATGTTAAAAGAATTCGCAACACATATTTTAAATCTTATCACAAATGCAAGTTAATATGTGGGGAAATAAGGATAAATCAGATGCAACAGAGACAGGAATAAGATCCTTTGCAAACTCACCATAATATGTCTTGTACTGTGTTATGGAGTATCTGAATTGCTTCAGATAATATTGATGTTAAAATGAACCATAACGGACCAACTTGCAGCAAACTGTGACCTTGATGGTAGATTTATCCTTTGAAAGAATAAATCACTGCTGCTAAATCAGTATATACACTTAGTTGCCAAGCCGTACTAGCAAAAGAGATATGCATCAGCAAATTATAGTAATTATGTTTATCTAATATGGAAGCATGCTGAGTACAATTCTAAATATTGCCTCTCAATAGTTGATTAAACTTTTATTTCTCTGAAGTTTTACAAAAACTCTTTAGGGTAGTTTGCAAGTACTGTGTCCACTTTAAATAAGAGACGATAAAATGTCTGTAGAGATTAAGTCACTTGCCCAAGTTTGAACATCTCGGATACACAGGTAGAATTTCAACTCAAGAAGCCAGTAGTTAGTGTTTGTAATCTGCTGCAAGCCACAAAAATATGTGAAGTAGGATTTCAGCTGATTATGACAAGCTAATACCTGGAAGAAACCAAGGGCCTTCCAGAGGTCAAGCTGAGGCTCAAGGAGTCTTGGTGATATTGGCTTTTGATTATTAGCCATTTCCTACTATGAATTTCTTGTGTGCTATTATGGCTTTTCCATCATTCTTTGGGCACAATTTCTTCTCTACTAAGGAATATTTAGATAACCTTCTGAGCAGTAACATAGCCAGGATCCCTAATTTCAGGTCTTTCTGTAATTATTATCATTAGCAGCATCTGGCCATGACCATCCTCGGAGAAATGAAAGTATCTTATCAGACATACCTCTGTACTCTCTAAGAACAGACTTAAGCATCCAGACTATCTGTTTGAGAAGGCCTATGGATGTGCTAATTAAGCTTAACTTTCTCCTTTCCCAAAGTCTTATCTCTAGTTTTAGATCCACCCTTAACAATTAACTCAGAACTAAAGGCTTCCAACTTACAGGTACATCTAGCTGTGATGGAAGTTACCTAGTCAAGTTGCCTAGCGACAGAGCACACTTGCCAGAAACAGCAGGAGCAGAGATAGCTTGGAGAGATAAGGGTCAAAGGAATAAAAGGACAGTTTTATTTTCAGACTAGGACTAGACAGAGAAGAAGAAGAGAAAAGAGAACGGAAGAACTATATGAGTAAGAACTGGAGAGGAACAGACTGAGATGGGGAAGAACTAGATTGAAGGGCTAGAAGAAAGTGTTAGAGGAATGAGATGGAAGATGAGGAGAGCCAGATGGGGAAGAACAAGATGAGGAAGAACAAGATGAGAAAGAAGGAGATGGGGTAGGAGCTAAGATGGAAAAGAACTAGATGGATGAGAACCTAGATGGGGCGGACCTAAGATGAGAGAATTAAGATAGAACTTAGACAGGACAGCAGATAAATGTAGGGAGAAATCAGGCAAGAAAGGAGCTAGGCATGAGAGCAGAACTTTGAAACCTCTCTTCAGGACATAGTCATCCATCCTTGTCAGAAACTGCAATCAACTTAAGCATTGTTGCAGTAACTACTAACACATACCATGTCAAGAACACAGTTGATGGTAGACAGTGAGCTCCAGCTGAGCTACTGTATTAGGTACCCACAACTACTCAGATGGCAAACAGGAGAAACTTTGTCAAACTTCACTCCTTGAGGTAGAAGTATACACCTGTCTGTAGTGGGAAGTTTCTCTGGTTCTGCCTGGCCCCAAGGTCCAGACAAATCTCTCCCAACCACAGTCCCACAGCTACTTATAAAATAATCACTCAGAGGCTTATATTAATTACAAACTGCATGGCCTATGGCTTCAGCTTATTGCTAGCTAACTCTTCCATCTTAAATTAACCCATTCCAATTAATCGATATGTTGCCACATGACCATGGTGTTACTGGTCTGCAGGCATCTTGTTGCTCCTTTTGTAGTGGGCTGGCGTCTCTCTGGACTCTGTCCTTCTTCTCTCTGTATCTCTGCTTGAATTGCTCTCCTGGCTATAAGCTTTCTTACCATAGGCCCAAACAGCTTTATTTATTATCCAATAGGAGCCACACATATTCACAGCATACAGAAAGATATCCCACAGCATCTGGTTTAACTTCTCAGGCACAAATCTTGCATTGCTGGGAAGGCAAATAGCTGGGAGAGATATCTATGCTCAGAGATTGTTTTCTACTGATACCAAATACTGTTGAATGCAATCCTTCCTATCTGGACATAAATAGCAAACCAAGAGCACACCAAGATAATCCAGTGTGCTCGGTAGTAAACACATCAAGCCTTGATAATAAGCACAAAGAAAACCAAATTGCTTTCTAATGGTTGTCCATGTGAAAAGCTGAACTCTGTACTCTTAAAATATGGAAATTCTACTTATAGATGAGTGAGTCCAAAGTCTATGCATTAATAAAAATTAATAAATATCAAATAATGAGAACAGCACAGTTCTTACTAAAGGAAGGGAACACTCAAAGTAGTTCAACTAAAGGCAAAATAAATGATCATAGCAATCATTGATGTGCAATAAACTTTTAATTGAATTGAGCAAAGTAAAGTAATAAGGTCAATGGAAATACTTTGTGACATATAAGATTTAAGCCTTCTTAATTTTTGCCAACAATTTACTTTCTCTTAAGATCAGTTGGCTCAACTATAGCTGTACTATGAGTCACACAAATAGTTGCCTCTCTTCTAGTGGTGAATTGAGCTGCTGTATGTACAACTGTGAAGCAAATATATGTCTAGACAACAGTCTTAGGGCTTTTATGCAAATGAACAATGACATTCCTTGCTAATGTAGGGAAGATGGGAAGTTTGAGGGGGAAATTACTGGTTGTGTTTCAGACTGTGTTAGAGGTCTTTCTGACACACTTGAGGAGACAGGAAGGAATGGTTGAAAAGTGGTACCACAACTGATGATTCACATTTTAGAGTCACTAACTTTAGGCTAGACTCTGAATCCACTTATAGGGAGTAATACTGTATAACCGAGAAGATAGAAACTATAAAAACCTAGGACTGAACAGGCTAACAAACATTGACCAAAGGCCAATGAGCCAGGAAAAAGTCAGACAAAGATGTTATTACTATACACAACTGTGAGTAATGGCAGAATATCAGGGACCATTCTGGTCCAATTGAAAGAATGGAAGATGAGTGTTAGTGGCTGAAGAGTGGGAAACACATGGAAAAGTTATAATGAAGAGTTGGAAAGAGGGAGAGATAAGAGGGAACTTTGAATAAGTTTGGAGGATAGAAGCCTGTTTGTAAGAGATGTCAGTGATAAATAAAGAAAATACTTTTTAAAGAAAAAAAATATTCTGGCTCTACCACCAGCCAAACTGCTGAACTTGTGTCAGCCAGAAGACTAGGAAAAGGAATCAGATAAATGTGGCAGCGTGGAAGTGTCAACATGCGACTCTGACTCCCCTTCTTTGTGAAGTGCAGAACTACACAAATGACAAGACAGAAACTACTCGAATCTGCTGAAAGAAGGGAGGTAGACACTCAGGTGTACACACTCATTCCAGCCATAATGTATTAGTAAGACTTAAGATTTGAGAGATAAATACGAATACAACCAAATATCTCAGAACTCTTTTTCCTTTTGAGATTCTAATAAAATTAAATTTCTCCTTTCCCTTTCTCTGTCCAGTCTTTCATATAATCTTTCCTTATTCTCCTTAAAAAATTTATGTCATTTTTTCAAAAAATTGTTATTTCATGCATATGAACATACAGATATATAGGAATTCCTAAATATATAGGAATATGTATACATATATATATGTGTGTGTGTGTGTGTGTGTGTGTGTGTTTGTGTGTGTGTGTGTGTGTGTGTGTGTGTGTGTGTGTGTTTATATATCCCTAAATATTACTGACTTAGTCTTTAAACAGTTACTTACATGTATGTTTTCAAGGCTGACCATTTGGCACTGGTCAACCAACTAGTGTGCTTTTCAGAATTCTTTTTGGCTTTAATATTAATAAACACAATTCTCAATAGATTATATAACCTGTGTCCCACACTGTAAAAATGTATTTTTTTTTACTTATTTCTGAAGAATAAAAAAAGATTAAGGTTGGGTATATGGGAAGGTTTTGGTGGACAAAAATGAAAGACTGATGTAATCATAGTCTCAAAAAATAAATTACTTGATTAATATTTTTAGCACTCATGATCTGAGGCATGAGACTACAGAGGTCACAAAGGAAAGAAGCAATAATAAACAGCTGCATAAGACAATTGGACAATTTTATAATGTCTTTAAGTCCATTCTGTTTTTCTGTATTCTGATTTGTAAAATATTCCTAATTAGACTTTCTTTATGGGCATTGTAAGCTGGGGATTTTAACCTTAATGTCACATGTATCAGGTAGTCAGCTGATATTCTATTTACATTTTGTTTTGAGATAGTATCTCAATAAGTTGGTCAGCCTGACTTGAACTCACTCAGTAGGCCAGGCTGGCTACTGAACTGCTCAGTGGAGAAAGGCAAAATTATTGGTTAATCAAACTAGATGAAAGGAATGAAGGTTGACTATCAATATGGAGAAACCTGAAAAATAGTCCAATGTGAACTGTAGAATATAAAAAAATTAATAGTAGTGGATTCTTTATATTGTTTTATCACTTTTTACATGATATACTTGGTAATTTCACTGTTTGACTACATTTTAAAACAGGGCATAGATTATTTGACACCAATATTTTAGACATTTTCAGAAGCAATGAAAAAATAGCTACTCAATTTGTATTCATTAAGAAAGATGGCTATGAATACGAACCTTAACTCCCATCATGGTTTGGTAATAATGTAGACAAGAAACTAAATTTAGCTGGAGCCTTTTCTCTGTCCTGCTTTGTTCCTCAACAGCTTATAAAATAATCACCCAGAGGCTTAATGTTAATTACACACTGTTTGGCCTATGGCTGAGGCTTATTACTAGCTAGTTCTTATATCTTAAATTAACCCATTTCTATTAATCTATGTATCACCACCTGGCCGGTGGCTTACCAATACTTTCACGTCTTGCTTCTTGGTTGGCTTACTGGCTTCTCCCCATCTCCGCCCTCTTATCCTTGTATCTCTGTTTGGATTTCCTGCCTGGCTATATCCTGCCTTGATAAAGGCCAAAGCAGCTTCTTTATTAACCAATGGTTAAAAAAAATATTCATAGTGTAGAGAAAGATATCCCATAGCGACTAAGATTTAAAAAGAAAGCGCAGCACTGAGTGGCATCAGTCAGTTTCCAGTTGGTTTTAAGACCATGTTTAAAGTGTGAAGACACAGACAATGCATTTGTGTATTATTTACTAATAATACATTTTAATCAAAAGAATAAATTTTTGAATAAAATTAACTAACCTTCAGCATACGAACCATGCAAAAAAAATGTCAACCAGTTGCAGTGAATTATAGACTTGATACCTAAAAGATAATATTCTGACTTTGAGAAAAATGCAAAATTGGTCTTGCTTACCCTGGCTTATATTCTGAGATAATAGCCCCAAACTTTATTTCTCCATACAAGTCACAGCTTTGCTTAATGGGTTCTTGAAGTAGATTATTAATTTTTTATGAGGTGTTTAATTTTTGCAATTATTTGATGGTATTAAAGAAAATACTCAAAAATTCAATGTCTTGGTAAAATACTTAATATATTTGTTAATTCAGCTTAAAAATTAGTGATAGACCAGTAACTGATGGAAGCAGATGCAGAGATCCATAGCTAAGCACCAGGCTGAGCTCTAGGAGTTTAGTCGAAGAGAGAGAACAGGGATTCTATGAGCAAGGGGCATCAGGATCATGATGGGGAAACCTACAGAGACAACCAAACCAAACCAGTGGGAACTCATGAAATTTAGACCAACAGCTGTGGAGCCTCCATGGGACTGGACTAGGCCCTCTGCACAGGCAAGACAGTTGTGTAGCTTGACCTACTTAAGGGGGCCCCTGGCAGTGAGATCAGGAACTGTCCCTGATGCATGAATAGGCTTTTTGGAGCCCAGTGTCTGTGGTAGGACATCTTACACTGCCTTGGTGGAGAGGGAGGGGCTTGGACTTGCCTCCAGGCTCTGCTGACTCCCCATGGGAGGCCTTGCCTTGGAGGAGGTAGGAATGGTGGCTGGGTTGAGGGGAAGGCTGGAGAGCAGGAGAGGGTAGGAGGTAGAAGAGGGGAGTCTGTGGTTGGTATATAATAAATAGAAAAATTTCTTAATAAAAAAGAAAAAAATAGTGATAGAAATAAAATTATTCGCTTTTGTGACAATAAAACATCAAAGTGGACTACAATATTTGTATAGAAGCAATGTTCTGGTTGAATTAGAATTAACACTACATAATCTAATTGTAAAACTCACAGTCCAAAATACTGCCATATTCAGTTGGTTCTAATCAGGTCCCCACACTAACCTTGACATACAAGGGGAGGATTTGGTACAGACATGATTAGAAAGTGGGAACAGCTAAAAAAATGAGTAAAATGGACAAGTAAATGGAAGAGAAGGTAAGATCAAAAGAATAAGTATAATGTACAAAACAGAAGGAGAAGATACAAATACAAATACAAAAATAAAATGGAGGGGGAACTCTATGGAGATGGCCTGGTTGAGAAAGTCCTCACATTGTAACCACAAGAACCTGAGTTTCAGATCCCTGCATCCACATAAAAGCTGAGAGCAGAGGTATATGTCTTTAAGTAGAGCGCTGCATGGCTCAAACACAGGTGGAATCCCAGAGCTTATGTGCATTTCTGTGTAACCAATCAGTGAGCTCCAAGTCCACTGAGATACACTGTTTCATAAAACCAAGGCAATGACAGAGAAAGACACAGCACTCACACACAATATGTGCACCCATACTTGAACACTCTTGTGCACATACATGAATACAACATATATATACTACAATACACATACTGGCACACACACACATTCACACTCACAATTGTGCAGTAATAAAAACAAAAATATTAAAATGAACGTTATGGGATAGAATTGAAGTTAAGTAAAGTTTTCAGTGTTATTAATATTTTAAGCTATTATGGATGCCCAAATAACATGTGTTGAGAAATAGATTTGACTAGAAGGTTGTAGAATGGGGCAACCAAAGAGACTTGCTTGTCATCACTGAAAATGGTGGAGAGCATAAGGAATGTTTTATTTTTATTAAGTGGGAAAGAATTTCAACCAATATAACAAACACTGATGGAGAAAGATGGAGTGCATTTTATATCTATCACATCCATTATTTTTTTAAAAAATGTAAAGAAATGGTTTTCCTTTAAAAGTACCTTGATTTATAGTTAGTAGAGCAATATGTATCTCTAAAACATGAACTAGGTAGATTTGCTCGTTATTTCTAGCCTCAAACTCAAATTTATATATGTTTATATGAGTATATACATAATAGGAAGTCTAGACATATATTTTCCAATTTACCTAATTGCGTACTACTTTATAAACAATTGTGTTTGCATAGTACAGTTTTGTAAGAATTATGTTGAGCTGCGTTCCCTTAGGTGAATGTGTAGAAATCAGTAATTTTTACACTGCATTATGAAAACTAAATAGAACCTTTTAGGATCTTGGTGAAGACTCCAGCAATGTCAGTTACTTGAACTGGTGCTATGTGGATTACATACGCTGCATCGTATTGAATCAGGCAACAGTAGGGTTTACATATTTACTCTCTCTCTAAGATTTTAAACGGGCCCTGATTATTTCCACATTTGTGTGGGACCACTCTGCCATTCAATTTACACTAAGCACATCTGTCTCCTCAGTTATCCATTTTTCTTTTGTGGAAAAAGCCTCCGACATATCCTACGCTCAGATTTTAGAATTTTTGAGTACTATGTTGCTGTCCATAGTCACTCTGTGCTGTAGTAACCTGCCAGCGATGTCTCGCTCCTATTTAACTCTGTCTTGAGGCCACTGAATAATAAACTTTCCCCATTTTCCCTGTGTATCATCCTCAGTTCCTAACAGTTGTTCTTCTACTCTCGATTTCTATGATGTTATGCTTTAATAATTTTAGTCATAATTGATAATACAACATCCAGTATATTAAAATTACCTTTTTAATATATTTTCATCATATTAGAGAATATCAGATCCTTCATTTATCCACTGCTTTCTAGGGTATGAACCTCAGTTCTTTGCTCTGGTTTTTAATCAGAAATGGGAAACTTTTATTTGAGATGGAATGTTTATATGTGTAAAGCCAAATAAAAGATAAATAAATACTATACACATGGAAATATATTTTCTTCACTTGAGATTATTCTTAGAAATTTAGCTTTAAATGTATAACTGTCTTTTTTGAGTATCTAATGCAATTTATAAGCAGTCTTATACCACACAGAAGATAAAATGTATTCATAGTTACTTATTTTTTGTTGCTCTAGAAACTTCTTATTGTATTTCATCACATACAATACTTTAACTTTATATAAAATCAAGTCATCTTATTGTAGCAATTTGGGCAAAACAAATGCTGTTATGGACTGAACCAAAAATTTAATTCTCACAAAGACAAGCAGTGCAAAGCAAAGAGAGAATAAATGGCATGCTAGCCATTTTAAAAATAATTTTTCCTCTTCAATTAATCAGACACTCAATTGGCTTGAAAAATATATATCATCTTAGACAAGCAATCCATCTTTGCTGGCACCTGAGGTAGATGGGCCATTCTTTACCTGATAGCACTTCAACTATATAAAACTGAAAGCATAAAATGAAATTCTAGCACACAAAGTTAGAGAATAGCAGAGTCAGGTTTCATCTTCTGCAATAATGTTAAGTGGTCAAGGTGAGAAACAAAAGTAATATCCATGTTTTGTGAAATATAAGACAAATGTGAGCCAGAACGTCAGGAATGATGAATATCAGGGAAATCTCCCAGTGCAGAAATTCTCGCTCTCGCTCTCTATCGCTCTCGCTCTCTCTTGCTCTCCCCTATTTTTTCTCTCTCGCTCCCTCTCCCTCTGTCTACTTCTCTTTGTCTCTGTCTCTGTCTCTCTCATTTCCTCCAAATGAAATCTAACTCTAGCATTTTATGTATTGTAATTTGAATAAATATTTGATAACAAGGCTTTTTGCCACTACTTATAATAAAACTACTGTGTTTGGACATTATGATTTTGTTTGTGACTGAGGCATTATTAAAATAAAACAGTTTGTATATGAGGATACTTTGTCTTTTAATCTTTTGTTAAAAAATCCTTTGTGGATTCCCTGAACATAAAATAATAGACATTTTCCAACATATTTTAATTTAGACAAAAACCCCAAGAAGCACATTAATGGTCAATAAATTTTGTAAGAAAGAATGGTTATATTGGGGACCCAATATTACCTCCTCCACCCATCACATAGATTAGACAAGAGAATCAAGTACCCAATTCATCTCCAGAGAGTCAAATTGTAAACAAAATGAGGCTAGAGTTTCCCAAAGCCTGAACCCATTGACATACTTCTTGTAGCCAAGCTGCACCTCCTAAACAGCCGGAAACACTGCCTCCAACTGTGGACCAAGTCTTTGGGGACATTTCTCATGCAAACCACCACAAGCAGCTGCAGTTGTTATTTGTCATTTTGCTGTGACAAAGGAGGTATAAGTGAGGAAGTGTTTACTTTGTCTCTCAGGGAAGACTCCGGGCTATAATGAACAAGAAGTGCGGGCAACAGGAGCGTGAGGAAGCTCTTCACGTCACACCTTCAGTCAGGAAGCAGAGAGAGATGAATGTTGATGCTCACCTCCCTTTCTTTCCACTCAGTCCACAACTCCTGCTCATGGAATGCACCACCCACATTCAGGGTAGGTCTTGCCATGGCAATTAACCTCACCTAGGTACTACTTTACAGGCAGGCAGAAAAGATCATGTTCACGGCGGTTTCAAATCCCATCTATTTGACAGCCCAGATTAACCATCATAAAAAGTGGAAAAATCTTAGAAGTATCTTACAATTGAAATTAAAGGTAGAAAGATTATTTTACAATGTATATCAAATTTTGCAATCTATATTCACATTCTGGTTAATACTAAGTTCAGAAATTTCAATATTACTTATTACTGAAGCAGAATATTTATACTGCAATAAAAGTACTCTGGGATTGACAATAGATGAGAAATAAGAAATGATAGACACTCAGAAAAAAAATTAAGACAGGGTTGGTAATGATATAATTTCAAAACCAGTGAAGACTGAAAGAAAAGTTTTAATGAAGTAAATTATTAACAGAAAACCACACAGTAAACTTCCAATTTAATGGAAAATATTTTTCAAAATATGGGATATGTAATTTTGAGTAATATGAGATGAATGCTAATATTACTAACAACTATAAAGTAAAATTCTGTTATATTTAATACTAAAAACTAGCTGTTATGCTTAATATTAAAATTTAAATGAAAGGATGAGTAAATTATAAAACACAGCAGCCAGGTATCATATATGATATGAAACTTACTAAAAGTATTCAACAGCTTCCTCTGCTTCTGGACTTTTAATACAATATGATGCAGCTATAGTCTCCCTGACATGATGACTGTACCCTCAAACTGTGCACTAAAATAACTCCTTCCTCCTTTAAGAAATTCTGTCTGCAATTTTTCACAACAAAAACAAAAGTAACAATTGTGGAAAATTAGTACAAAGCAGTCATTTCTTTGAGAGACTGTGCTGTCTAGTTTTATGCAAATTTAGCAACAGCTGGAGTAATATTTGAAGAAGGAAACTCAATAGGCCTATGAACAAGCCTGTGGTACATTTCTTCATGGATGAGGGGTGTGGGAAGACTCTCTCACTGTGGGCAGTGCTGTACTTGGATTTTTGGTCCTGGTTGCTATAAGAATGCAGGCTGAGCAAGCCTTGCAGGACAAGCCAGTAAGCAGCACGCCCCCATGGCCTCTGTACAAGCTCCTGCTTCCAGGTTCCTATCCTGACTGTCTTTGATGTTGGTCTGTGATGTGGAAGAATAAGCCAAATAGTCTCTTGCCAAGTTGCTTTTGTTCATTGTGTTTTATCACAGCAATCACAATCCTAACGAGGACAGACTAGATGATGTGATAATTTGCCATATATAATTGGACCGTTGCCAGGATAAGGCAGGTAGGGAGGAATAGAGAAGAGACTAACAGGGTGAAAGTCATCTGATCAGGGAAACAAGAAAGCAGGGGTGCTTTTTAGGATGGGGGGGGTGAATGTTAAGAAGATGGGAGGAGACTAAAGGGGAACAATAGCATGTGTGATCTGGTAGGGAATGTAGGAAAAGGGGGAATCTTTAGCAAGGGGAAGGAAGATAAAAACAAGAGGAGGGAAATGGGGGAAAAGTCTGAAAAAGATACAAAAATCACATGGTTATCTGTTTACCAAAAATATAGCTGTAATGTAACTAAGTCTGTCTATACGTGGACATACATAGTTTTAATGAACTTTTCTCATCTGAGTTGACAGTGTTCCCTCTCTGATTCAAAGATCACCTAACAAAAACCTAAACCAGACAAGGGCTTTTGAATTGTTGGTAAGGTCTTTCCAAGAGACTCCAAAATCATGCAACCTGTTGTTTACCTTGGCTGATCCCAAAAGTTGGAAGGCGAGTCCTATTGCTGAAAACACCTTGCACTTTATAAATAGGACCTAGAGACCCCTGAGCTGCAACAGACCTGAATGCCTCCTCCCTGAGGACTAACTTTCATCATATCAGACAGCAGCATGCAAGATTTCAAAAACGAGAGGCAACTAACAGTTCTACACAGCTATGATGCCTATGAATCACATCAATGATTACCCTGGCACCATAACCCTAAAAGTGAAGTACTGGTATAATTTGGCAGTGATCAAGAGCTCTCTGATTAGATTTAAGAACCACATAATAAGAGAGAATACATGCCTGATACTGGAAACCTAGCTAGAGTGCTAACGGTTATCCAAGTAGAATCTACAAACGTTAATTTACCAAACAAATGTAACCCATAATAACAATTTATAAACCCATATAAATACAGATAAGTCTATTCCCCCACATTCACCAAGAAAACTTCTCTTTGTAACAGAGAGAGTCTACTTCAAAACTGCCCAAACAATGAAAATGCAGAGTTGTGGAGCAGAGTCCTAATACAATACACTCCCATATCTAAGCTCAGGGAACAGACCATTTGTAAGG
>CABHPR010152211.1:0-25011 GCA_902168415.1 Peromyscus melanophrys | reverse complement strand
GGGGGGGGGGGGGAGAACAAGGCAATCCGTGGCTGATATGTAGAACTGAATGGTATTTTAAAATAAAATAAAATTAAATTAAAAAAATAAAATCCAAATGAATATCTTTCATTACAATTTGGTATTAATGGAAATTGAGTCTACTTGGAAAATAGACTGCAAACATAAATGACGATGATTTGAGAACTACACAATCTAATAATGTGGAAAGTCACAAATCTGTCTATCATCTTTGTAGCATAGTATATTTAAGACACAAAAGAACCATTATATGCATACAAGTATATGTATACATATATGTATGTATGTATGTATGTATGTATGTATCCCCATGCTATATTACTTTCTCCAGTTTTGCCTGAGACAATTAATCCTGTTCTGTCACTGGAAACAGCAATGATGTACTTCAGTGTTGATGGTCCCAAGGATATTCCTTGAACAACCATATTTGTTTCTAGACCAATAAAAAGACTCAATTTGATGTGAGCTCATATACATGAAGGAGACAGGTTTGACTCATGGGTTGTATTATGCTCTTGTTTTTTTTTTTTTTAAGATAAGTTTCTCTGTGTAGTCCTAGTTGTCCTGGTACTCTCTTTGTGGACCAGGTTGGCCTGGGACTCAGAGATCTGCCTGCATCTGCCTCCCTAGTCCTGAGATTTAAGGCATGAACCACCACCTCACTGCATTATATTGTTCTCTTAAGGAAGTTCTGGAGTTCTCTAACTCATGTAAGAAAGGTTTGGGGAAGAGGTATGAAGCTGAATTTTAAGAAATAAAATGGCAGCAGAAAGGATATTAAACTAGACCACACTGAATTGATAAACAAACATTTATTTAAAGATGATTCTGGACATAATTGCACATTCTATAAAATAGCTAAATGGTTATTTTGTTGGTTGGCTAATGAATGTGTCAAAAGATGGCTTATTGAAAATGATCTAGAGTGGTTCATTTTTTTGTGACTGTAACTTCCACTTTCTTTTTTAAATTTATTTATTTTTTATTTTTCTTTATTAAGAAATTTTCTACTGACTCCACATACCACCCGCAGATCCCCCATCCGTACTCTTGCCACCCCACAGACCTCTCTCACAAGCCACCACAAATCCTCACACCCCCCAAATCAAGGTCTCCCATGGGAGTCAGCAGTCTAGGCAAGACCAAGACCCTTCTCACTGCACCAAGGCTGTGCAAGGCTTCACACCACAGGCACAAGATTCCCAAAAGCCATGCCCATCAGGCATGACCCGAACCCCCTGCCTGGGTGTTCCTCAAACAGTTCGAGCCAAAAAACAGTCTTCCATATCCAGAGGACCTATTCCAGTCCCTAGGCGGCTCCACAGCCACCAGTCCACAGTTCATGGGCTTCTAACAGTGTTCCCCATTATCTCTGCACGTTCTTTCATCATGATCTCAATGTCACCCACCTGCAGAATCCATCCTCTCTCTCATCAATTGCATTCCCAGAGCTCAGCCTGGTGCATGGCCGTGGATCTTTGTATCTGCCTCAATCTGTCATTGGACAAAGGCTCTATGATGACAGTTAGGTTATTTGCTAGGCTGGTCACCAGAGTAGACTAGTCCACGCACCCTCTGGACCACTGCCAGCAGTCCAAGGTGGGGTCATTCTTGTGGATTCCTGAGAGCCTCCCCAGCCAACACTCTGCTTCTTCCTATTCCCGTGATATCCTCATCTATCATGGTATCTTCCTCCCTGCCCTACTACTCTGTCCCTGTTCCAGCTTGACCTTCCCATTTCCCTATGTTCTCCTCCCCCACATCTAATCCTCTGCCACCCCTCAAAACCCAGTTCACTCATGTAGCTCCCATCCACTTTTCCTTCTCAGGGTCATCCATGTGTCCCTCCTAGGGTCTTTCCCTGTTAGCTAGCCTCTCTGGAGTTATGACTTGCAGTCTGGCCATCCTTTCCCTCACATCTATTATCCACTTATGAGTGAGTACATACTATGTTTGTCTTTCTGAGTCTGCATTACTTCATTTAAGATGGTATTTTCTAGTTCCACCCTTTTGACTCCAAATTTCATATCGTTGTTTTTTACTGCTGAGTAGTACTCCATTGTGTATATGTGCTACATTTACTTAATCCATTCTTCAGTTGAGGGGCATCTAGGTTGTTTCCAGGTTCTTGCTATTATGAATAATGCTGATATGAACATAGTTGAGCATGTGTCTTTGTGGTATGATTAAGCATTCCTTGGGTATATGCCTAAGAGTCGCATAGCTGGGTCTTGAGGAAGACTTATTTCTAGTTTTCTGAGAAACTGCTATACTGATTTCCTGAGTGGCTGTACAAGTTTGCATTCCTACCAACAGTGGAGGATTGTTCCCCTTGCTCCACATCCTCTCCAACATAAGCTGCCTGTGGTGCTTTTGATCTTAGCCATTCTGACAAGTGTAAGATAGTATCTCAGAGTCATTTTGATTTGCATCTCCTTGATAATTAAGGATGCTGAGCAATTAGTTAAATGTCTTTCGGCCATTTGAAATTCTTCCTTTGAGAATTCTCTGTTTAACTATATAGCCCATTTTTTAAGGATTGTTTGTTATTTTGATATCTAGTTTCTTGAGTTTTTTTTTTATATATTTTGGAGATCAGTCCTCTGTTAGATGTGAGGTTGGTGAAAATCTTTTCCCTTTCTGTAGGCTGTCATTGTGTCTTATTTACTGGGCCCTTTGCCTTACAGAAGCTTCTCAGTTTCAGGAGGTCCCATTTATTAATTGTTTTTCTCAGTATCAGTGTTAGTGGTGTTATATTTAGGAAGTGCTCTCCTGTGCTAAATAATTCAAGATTATTTCCTACTTTCCCTCCTATCAGTGTAACTGGTTTTATATTGAGGTCTTTACCTACTTGGACTTGAGTTTTGTGCATGGTGATATATATGGATTTA
The DNA here is from genome assembly GCA_902168415.1 of Peromyscus melanophrys. Lineage (NCBI taxonomy): Eukaryota > Metazoa > Chordata > Mammalia > Rodentia > Cricetidae > Peromyscus > Peromyscus melanophrys. The sequence goes on along the minus strand of CABHPR010152211.1, from coordinate 22,099 downwards.
TTTGCAATCTTCTACAGGTTGATGTCTAGTTATGCCATCACCATTTGTTGAAGATGCTTTCTTTTTCCCATTATACAGTTTTGGCTTCTTTGTAAAAAAAAAATCTGTGTTCAAAGGTGTGTGTGTGTGTTAATTTCAGGGTCTTTAATTCAATTCCATTTGTCCACATGCTTGTTTTTATATAAATATGAAACTGTTTTTATTACTCTAGCTCTCTATTAGTGCTTTATGTCAGGGATGGTGCAGCTTCTAGATGTGGTTTTGTTGTACAGGATTCTTTTAGCTATCCTGAGTTTTTTGTTTTTCCAAATGAAGTTGAGTATTGTTCTTTCAATGTCTGTGAAGAATTGTGTTCAGATTTGCAAGGGGATTGCACTGAATCTGTAGATTGCTTTTGGTAAGGCTGCCATTTTTACTATGTTAATCCTTCCTATCCATGAGGATGGGAGATCTTTCCATTTTCTGATATTTTCTTTCTTTAGAGAGGCTTAAAGTACTCATTATACAGGTCTTACGTAGTTAGAGTTACCCCAAGGTATTTTATATTATTTGTGACTATTGTAAAGGGTGACATTTTTCTTTTTTTCTTTTTTGGTTTTTCGAAACAAGGTTTCTCTGTGTAGTTTTTATGCCTGTCTGGGACTTTCTCTGTAGACATAGCTGGGATCAAACTCACAGAGATCCACTTGACTCTGCCTCCCTAGTGCTGGGATTAAAGTCAATCACTACCACTGTCCCGCTTCCCTAACTTCTTCCTCAGCCCATTTATCATCTGTATAAAGCAGGACTACTAATCTTTTTGAGTTAATCTTGTACCCTCCCACATTACTGATGAGGTTTATCACCTGTAGAAGTTCCCTGGTAGAATTTTTGGTGTCATGTTTGACTACTGTCTTATCATCTGCAAATAGGGAAAGTTTGACCACTTCCTTTCCCATTTGTATCCCCTTGATCTCCTTTTACTGTCTTATTGCTCTAGCTAGAACTTCAAGTGCTATTTTGAATAAATATTGGGATAGTGGACCACCGTTCATTGTTCCTGATTTTAGTGGAATCATTTTGAGTTTCTCTCCATTCAATTTGATGTTGACTGTTGGCTTGTTGTTAATTGCCTTTATTATGTTTAGGTATGTTCCCTGTGTTCCTGATCTCTCCTAGACCCTTATCATCAAGGGCTGTTGGATTTTGTCAAAGGCCTTTTCAGCATCTAATGAAATGATCATATTTTTTCTTTCAGTTTATTTATATGGTGTATTACATTGACAGACTTTTATATTTTGAGCCATCCTTGCATCTCTGAAATGAAGCCTACTTGATCATGGTGGATAATGTTTTTGATGTGTCTTGGAGTCTGTTTGCCAATATTTTATTGAGTATTTTTACATCAATGTTCATGAGGGAGATTTTTCAGGCTCCCCTACCAAACCCCCCCCCCCCATCGGACCCTGCAATCTACAAGACCCAAGCTCTACTCCACTACCTATCTGCCTGAAATCCTAGTCACTTTCTGAGACAAGGAATCCAGCAGCTCACATTAGACAAATTGTGGCTTCCTGAGACACAGAATCTGTCAGCTCTCACTGGACCAAGAAAGGCTTCCTGAGACATAGAATCCACCAGCTCTGACTGGACCAAAAGTCCTGATAAGATCAAGAGCGACTCCCTGAGTAACATAATCAGCTAGCTTTGATTGGGCCAAGTATAGCTCCTTAAGATTAAGAATGTGCCAGCTCCAATTAGACCAAGAGCTAAGATTGGACTCAAAGAGGCCCCCTGAGTCGCAAACACAACAAGCACATAGTGGGCCAAGAGAAGCTCACTGAGACACAGGCACCTCTTGTACCTATTAGAGGAAGATATGGGCAGACATCAATGCAAAAATACATACACAACATAAAGAGCAATATGTTGTCACCAGAACCTAGTCCTCCTCCATCAGTTAGACCTGAATATTACAATGTAGAAGAAGTGGAAGAACGTGACCTTAAAAATAGCTTCATGAAGTTGCTAGAGGCCTTTAAAGAAAAAAAAATTCCCTTAATGAAATTGAGAAAAGACAAACAAAAATTGGAAGAAATTAATAAAGAAATTGAGGAAAAGACAAAGAAAACTTTTGAAAAAATCAATAAATCCCTTAAAGAAAGCCAAGAAAACCATGAAAAAAAATTAAACATGTGAAGGACATAGTTCAAGATCTGAAAATTGAAATAGAAACAATGAAGAAGACAAAAATATAGGAAATGCTGGAAATAGAAAATCTGAGTAAACAAACAAGACACAGACACAAGCATAACCAATAGAATACAAGATATGGAAGAGAGAATCTCTGGTGTACAGGATATAATAGAGGAAATAGATTCATCAGTCAAAAAAATTACCAAAGCCAAAAAAGGCATAACACAGAATGTCCAGGAAATCCAGGACACCATGAAAAGGCCAAACCTAAGTATAATAGGGATAGAACAAGGAGAAGAATACTAACTCAAAGGCCAAAAAAATATATTCAACAAAATCATAGAAGAAATCATTCCCAACTTAAAGAAGGAAATACATATGAAGATGTAAGAAGTCTATAGAATACCAAAGAGATTAGACCCCCCGAAACAATCCTATCATCACATAATAATTAAACCACTAAAAATAGAGAATAAAGAAAGAATATTGAGAGCAGCTAAGGAAAAAGGCCAAGTGACTTATAAAGGCAACCCCATCAGAATAACATCTGACTTCTCAATGGAGATTTGAAAGCCAGAAGGTCCTGGAAAGATGTAATGCAGACACTAAGAGAACATAGATGCCAGCCTAGAATAATATACACAGCAAAACATTCAATCACCAAAGATGGGGCGAACAAGACATTCTAAGACAAAATCAGATTTAAACAATACCTATCCACAAATCCAGTCCTACAGATAGCACAAGGAGGAAAATTCCAACCTAAGGAAGTCAGATACATCCACGAAAACACAGGCAACAGATAACCCCACAGCAGTAAACCCCGAAGAAGAGAAATACACATACACATTACCATCAAAAGATAACAGTAATTAATGACCAATGGTCATTAATATCCTGTAGCATGAATCTTAGCGAGTCTTATTAATAAAATCAAACCCGGGGCCAGTTATTGGGGTGAAATGCTGGATGGTCAGAGAGACAGAAAAGCCACAGCTAACCTCACCTGGCCAACTTCTCAGCTGACCTTCTTTCCTCAGACTGGAAGCTTCTGTGTCCTCATCCCAATGGCTCTCAGCTGAATTGCTGCTCGAAAGCCTGAAGCTTAACCAGCTAAAAGCTTAACCAGGCCAAATGCTTCTAGTTTCTGGTCCTCATGGCTTATATATGTTTCTGCTTTCTATCACCACTCCCTGGGGATTAAAGGCTGGCTTTCTGGGATTAAAGGCATGTGTCACCATGCCTGCCCATTTCCAATGTGGCCTTGAACTCACAGAGATCCAGAGGGATTTCTACCTCTGGAGTGCTAGGATTAAATGTGTGAGTACCACCATTTTCTAGCCTTTGTATCTAGTGGCTGTTCTGCTTCTGGCCCCAGATAATTTTATTAGGGTGCACAATGTTTTGGGGAACACAATACCACCACAATATCCCTTAATATCAATGGACTTAATTCACCTATAAAACGATACACGATAACAGAATGGATACAAAAGCAGGACCCATCTTTCTGCTGCATACAAGAAAAACACCTCAACTTCAAAGACAGATACTACCTCAGAGTAAAAGGCTGGGAAAATCCTTTCCAATCAAATGGACTTAAGAAGCAAGGTGGTGTAGCTATCCTAATATTTAACAAAACAGACTTCAAACTAAAATCAGTCAAGAGAGGTGGAGAAGGACATTACATACTCATCACAGGGAAGATCCATCAAGATGAAGTTTCAATTCTGAACATTTATGCCCCAAATACAGGGACACCCACATATGTAAAAGAAACATTACTAAAGCTTAAATCACACAACAAACACCACACATTTAAAGTGGGAGACTTCAACACCCCACTCTTACCATTGGACAGAACTGCCAGATCAAAATTTAACAGAGAAATAAGGGATCTAACTGATGTTATGACTCAAATGGACTTAATCAATATCTAAGGAATATTCCACCCTAATGAAAAAGAATATACATTCTTCTCATCACCCCTAGGAACTTTCTCTAAAATCAACCACATACTCGGTCTCCACAATTTTTGTATGAATTGTTTCTGGATGACTGACCAGGAGTCTAAAGTGAAACCATTCAAAATCCATGGCTCAGAAGGTAAAAATTTCAGTTTTTGTGGAGAACCAGGGTTTAATTCCCAGCATCACAGCTAACAATTGTAAGCAACTTCCATTAATGGGATCCAATACCCTCTTTGACACACATTGGCACTAGGTCCACATATGGTGCACAAATATACATATATGCAAAACTCTTACATGCATAAGATAAAATAGATAAATCTACAATTATTTTAGATAAAATTGTTCATACAGGTGGAAATATTCTGTCTACCTTTGATTATTCAACAGTGAGTATCTGCTTGCCTTTTCTGTCACATAAATTTAGAGTATTCTCTGTGTTTGACAAATTCTACCCAGTATCTATTGACAAGAATATGATTTCTATTATTTCTGTTTTGTTTTTAACAGTAGAGCCCCACTCCGTTCCTATTTCACATATATGAAATGCTACATAACAAAAGTAATAATTTTGATTGGGTATAGAAGTGTTGACTGGAATATACATCTGAAATTAATAAAATAAAAAAATATAACACTCAGAAATGCATATAACATTACAATGAAACACAAGCATGTATATAAGAAACAGTCAAAATCTGAAGTGGATAATGTACAAGCTTTCCAATTGAAAGAATGCACAAGGCAGACTTTCTATTACAATATCCTTTCCCCTTTCTTTCTTGTCTGTCACCATTAGCATATGGTTCTCTTAAAGATATTAGACAGTTAATGTGGTTAAAAGTATAATAATTCAGAGAAAACTGATAGATCAAATAATCAATGTAGCAGATATTACACAGTGATTTGTATATTCATTTCTGTCCTTTCTCTTATTTTCTCAAAAATCTTAACATTTCCATCCTAAAGCATAAAATTCAGGTCCAAAAAAAAATGTATAACTGGAGGGCGCGCCAGCACCCGATTGGACTAAGATGTGAGTCTTTATCCTCATACCTGAATACCCAGCCCTAGGCTTTGTACCCAGGGGCATTACCCTGTGCCCCCACACCATCACCCATTGCAGTCCCAGTTTCAGGCCAGTGGGCAGACAGACTTCTTGCAAACAGGCCAGACTGCCACCATCCCCCATCAGACCCTGCAACCCTCAAGCCCCATCTCCCCCAAATCCCACTCAGCCTCTGAGACTGCAAGTGTTCCCTGAGACAGAGCTTGTCAGTGCCCAATGGGACTAAGAGGTGAGTCTTTGTCTAGGTGCCACCCAAGGGCACAACCTGTGGCCCCATAACACCACCCATTGAGGTACCAGACTCAAGCTAATAGGAAGGCCTCCTGAAGGCAGGTCAGACTACCATCATCCCCCACCAAACCCTGTAACCCACAAGCTCCATCTCCCCCAAATTCCACCCACCATTGGAGACTGCAAGTGTTCTCCCAGGCCAGATTGGACTGAGAGCTGCTCCCTGAGACAAAGAGTCTACCAGCACCAACCAGACCAAGAGCTCCCACTGGACCAAGAGTATCAATCAGACCAAGAGAAGCTCCCTCATAAAAAGGTACCACTTGCATCACATGGAAAAAGAGGTGGGTAGACACCAGTGCAAAAATACTGTCAACAACATAAAACCCAATATGGCTCCAACGGTACCTACATCAGCAAGACCTGAACATCCCAACACAGAAGAAACAGAAGAAATTGATCTTAAAAATGACCTTAAGAAGATGATAGAGATCTTTAAAGAGGAAATGAAAAATTTCCTCAAAGAATTCAAGGAAAAGTCAAACAAAAAATGGGAGAAAATTGGGAATCAATCTCCCCCAAGACCCAGCTATACCTCTCTTGGGCATATACCCAAGGAATGCTCAATCATACCACAAAAGCACTTGCTCAGCTATGTTCATATCAGCATTATTTGTAATAGCCAGAACCTGGAAACAACCTAGATGCCCTTCAACCGAAGAATGGATAAATAAACTGTGGTACATATACAAAATGGAATACTACTCAGCAGAGAAAAAAATGACATCATGAGTTTTGCAGGCAAATGGATGGATCTAGAAAAAATCCTCCTGAGTGAGGTAACCCAGACTCAGAAAGACAAACATGGTATGTACCCACTCATAGGAGAATACTAGTTGTGGAACAAGGATGACTGGATGGCTACTCACAACACCAGGGAGGCTACCTGGAAAACAGGACCCCAAGAAAGACAAGGGGATCGCCCAATGACAGAGAAATGGATGAGATCTACATGAACACTCTGGTTGTGAGTGGGGGTATTGAGGGGCAAGGATCGAGGGATAGAGAACTTGGGGAAGCGGGAGATCCCAACTGGATCAAGAACAGAGAGGGAACACAAGGAATGTTCATGGTAAATGAAGACCACATGAGAATAGGAAGAAGCAAAGTGCTAGGGAGGCCCACAGAAATCCACAAAGATGCCCCCACAATAGACTACTGGCAATAGTCGAGAAATAGCCTGAACTGACCTACTCTGGTGATAGGATGGCCAAACACCCTAATTGTCTTGCTAGAAACCCCATCCAATGACTGAGGGAACTGGATGCAGATATCCAAGGTCAGGCCACAGGTGGAGCTCTGGGAGTCCAATTGGCAAGAAGGAGGAGGGTTTATGTGATCAAGAGTTGTTGGGACCAGGGATGGATGGAATACAGGGGTGAGTGGCCAAACGAATGGAAACACATGAACTGTGAACCAATGGCTGAGGGGCCCCCAACTGGATCAGGCTCTCTGAATGGGTGAGACAGTTGATTGGCTTGATCTGTTTGGGAGGCATCCAGGCAGTTGGACTATGTCCTGTGCTCAGTGCATGAATTGGCTCTTTGAAACCTGGGGCTTAGCAGAGATGCTTGGCTCAGCCTGGGAGGAGGGGACTAGACCTGACTGGACTGAGTCCACCAGGTTGATCTCAATCCTCAGGGGAGTCTTTGCCCTGGAGGAGATGGAAATGGGGGGTGGGCCAGGGGGAGGGGGCGGGACGGGAGGGGGAGAATGGGGGAATCTATGGCTGATATGTAAAGTTGAATTATATTGTAATATAAAATAAAATAAATTCAAAAAAATGGGAAGAAATAAATAAAATCCCCGTACAGAAAGCACTAGAAGGAAAAATCCAACCTAAGGAAGTTAGGTACACCCATGAAAACAAAGGCAATAGATTGTTCCACACCAACAAGTATGAAAGAAGGGAAACATACAACATTACCACCGAAAAATAACAGGAATTAACAATCACTGGTCATTAATATCCATTAATACCAATGGTCTCAATTCACCTATAAAAAGACAAAGGGTAACAGAATGGATATAAAGACAATATCCATCCTTCTGCTGCATACAAGAAACACACCTCAACTTTAAAGGCAGACACTACCTCAGAATAAAAGGCTTGGAAAAGACTTTCCAATCAAATGGATTTATGAAGCAAGCTGGTGTACTTATCCTAATATCTAATAAAAGAGACTTCAAACTAAAGTGAATCGAAAGAGATCAGGAAGAAAATTACATATTTATCACAGATAAAATCTGACAAGATAAAGTCTCAATTTTGAATATTTATGCCCAAAATACAAGGGCACCTACATTTGTAAAATAATCATTACTAAAGCTTAAATTGCACATCAAACCTCACACACTGGTAGGGGGAGAATTCAACACCACACTCTCACCAATGGACAGTTCTGCAAGACAGAAACTTAAACTTAACTTAAACTTAACCTTAACTTACAGTTAGATTTCGACAAAAACAAAAATTACAGAAAACCTACAGTGTCATGGAAACTGAATAATAGCCAATTGAATCACCAATGGGTCAAGGATGAAATAAAGAAGGAAATTCAATATTTCCTAGAATTCAATGAAAATGAATGTACAACATACCCAAAGTGATTGGACAGTATGAAAGCATTACTAAAAGGAAGATTCATAGCAATAATTGCTCACATAAAGAAGTTGGAGAAATCTCATACTAGTGACTTAACAGCACACCTGAAAGCTTTAGAACAAGAAGAAGCAAACTCACCCAGGAGAAACAGATGCCAGGTAATAATCAAATTGAGGGCTGAAATCAATAAAATAAAAACAAAGAGAACAATACAAAAAATTAATGAAACAAAGAGTTGGTTTTTTGAGAAAATCAACAAGATAGACCAGCCCTTATCCAAACTAACCAAAAGACAGAGAGAGAGAATCCAAATTAACAAAATCAGAAATGAAAAGGGAAACATAATAACAGACAATGAGGAAATCCAGAGAATAATTAGGTCATACTTCAAAAACCTCTACTCCACAAAATTGGAAAATTTGAAAGAAATGGACAATTTTCTGGATAGATACCACATACCAAAGTTAAATAAAGACCAAATAAACTTTTTAAATAAACCAATAACCCCTAAGGAATTAGAACAGGTAATCAAAAGTTTCCCAACCAAGAAAAGCCCAGGACCAGATGGTTTCAGCACAGAATTCTACCAGATTTTCAAAGAAGAGCTAATACAAATACTCTTCAAATTATTCCAAACAATAGAAACAGAAGAAACATTAACAAACTCTTTTTATGTGGCTACAGTTACCCTGATACCCAAATCACACAAAAATGCAACAAAGAAAGAGATTTACAGACCAATCTCCCTTATGAACATTGTTGCAAAATTACTCAACAAAATACTGGCTAACTGAATTCTGGAACACATGAAAAAAATTTTCAACCATGACCAAGTATGTTTCATTCCAGGGATGCAAGGATTGTTCTACAAATGAAAATCTTTCAATGTATTATACCATATAAACAAACTGAAAGAAAAAAACCACATGGTCATCACATTGGATGCTAAAAAAGCCTTTGACAAAATCCAACACTCCTTCATGATAAAGATTCTAGAGAGATCAGGAATACAAGGAACATACCTAAACATAATAAAGGTGATTTACAGCAAGTCAACAGCCAACATCAAATTAAATGGAGAGAAACTTAAAGCGATGCCACTAAAATCAGGAAAAAGACAACGCTCTCACCTCTCCCCATACTTATTCAACACAGTACTTGAAGTTCTAGCTAGGGTAATAAGACAACAAAAGGAGATCAAAGGGATACAAATTGGAAAGGAAGAAGTCAAACTTTTACTATGTGCAGATGATATGATAGTATACATATATGACCCCCAAAATTCTACCAGAGAACTCCTACAGTTGATAAACTTCTTCAGTAAGGTGGTAGGATACAAGATTAACTAAAAAATTCAGTAGCCCTCCTACATACAAATAATAATGGACTGAGAAAAAAATCAGAGAAACATCACTGTAGCAGGGTCCTGTGCTGTTTTCCCCTTTGGGGGAGAGGGCCATGTAAGCACAGAGTCAAACCACACAGACACTGGGAGAATATGGAAACAACAAACTCAGTTTATTCAGGAAGAGGCAAGCCTTATATACCCTCCACCCCACCCTGGGGGGAGGTCTGATGAATATGCATCTGCTGGTGTGACATGGCTGTCTCTCATTGGTCCAGGTCATTTTCATATCATGTTTCAGCTGTTGTTGCTAAGGCCCTTAGGCAGATCCAGGTTGGCTCTCAGAAAGTATTTTTTTACTTGTTTGGGCCAACTGGCCCTCAAGCCTGTTAGAGATGAGTCATCCCACATATCCACTCCTTTTTTATTATTTTATAGGACATGCTCAGTGGGAGCTAGGATGCATTGCCCTAACCTTTTTGACCCCACCTCAGGAGAACTCAGCATAATGGACTGTGCCTGTCTTAGATTGGCTTGCCAAAAAACTCACGTCAGTAATTGACTACCAGCTCTGGAAGAGCATCAATCTTGGATAACTGTTTGGATGGTGGGTTTTAGGCAGTAACCTTCTATGTCTCAGTGAGCCATGCATGTATTATCTCTCTAGGTGGACTTTGATCTAGGTGTCTGAGAGCCAAAAAAAACCCTGTAGGGGTCGCCTTTGTGGCCACCTTCTGTTGGTGAACCTGTTGCAGAAGATATTTGAACAAGAGAAGGATTCGTCAAAATTTCAAACTCAAGGACATTGATGGAACCCTAGTCATATTTATTGTGCCAATCAAAGTTGTTGTGGTGATGTATTATCGACCTTGTAGGGGGTGAGGCAATAGCTTTATATCTAGGGTCACATGCTAGTAATGGTATGACCTTTACTAATGCCACAGTAGCAGGGCAAATCATAGATTATCCCTTTGAAACTTTTTCTTTGGCCAAAGTCTCTTGGCCTGTTGCTTGATGCACATCTCTGGAGGGTATTCATGTTGATGTGGTGGTATTCTGGGGAAAAATGCAAGCATACCCTTGCTCCCACGTTAATAGGGGAGTAGGAGATCGCCATTGAAAGGTGATGGGATCCCTTCAATGCACCAAGGGCAATGATGTCTCCCCAGGTAGTTAAATAAGCTGTTGTCCAATTTGGGCTTGTATGACAGGGTTAACATATAGTTCTCAGCCCGTGAGCATTTCAAGAGAAAAAGTGATATTGTACTGTATATTAAAACAAGCCTGAGCCTCAGCCTGGTCATCATAGGCAGCTCAGCAATTAAGGAAGACCATAGGCTACAACATAGCCTTTATCAAATGGTGCCAGTCATAATAAGTCAGTAAAAGTGTTGCCCATTGTCTTAGGACTTGCTCAAAATACATTGAGTCAGGATCTGATTCATTAGCAGGCATACTGACCAAAGCAGGTCTGCAAGAGGCGTAGGTATCCATGGCTGGTTGGCCACATCAGGGCCCACACTAACTGGAAATGCCATGTGGGCATGTGTGGCACCATAGGTAGAATAGGCTGGGAGGTATGCAGAGCAGCTGGTTTGGAAGGCAGATTTCCAGGCAAATCACTCTGTGGATACTGCAGTGAGGGAATAGCCACATGAGGCATGATGGGAGCAGAGAGAGGGGTTGCTGGTATAGGCTTAGATGCTGCAGCAATCATTTCCTCTCTCTTTCCATCCTTTTTCTTTACTTTATGCCTATTCTCATCCATCTCCTTCTCAGCAGAGGCAGAGGAAATACCAGTCATGGATGGATTGAACGCAATAGATAAGTTGGTGTTGCATTGTTCCTGGCAGTGCTTATTGTGGGCCTTTATGACCTCCTCAGTAGAGGAGGACTTTAGGCCAGCAATTATAGTCAACAAAATGGGCATAAAAAACAATTGGAGGGTTATTCCTGAGGCCACTATCCTTTTTTTGTGGCCAGGAACAGAACTCTTATCTAAAGATCAGTTTACTACATGTTCTCTGAAAAGATCTATGGAACAAGCACTCATAACTACTGAGCCATCTCTCCAGGTATGACAATCCACAAGAATATGCATGCACTCACAAATACACACACACACACACACACACACACACACACACACACACACACACCCCTAAAAATGACCAGATCATGGCTACATTTCCTGAGGGTCCAGGCCTTATATGGAAACAACAGGCAAGCCTGAACAAAAGTATGTGCCACCTTACTGTTCAGACAGACTCACAAACAAGACAAAAAGAAGAAAGTAGGGGTCCCAGCATTTACCTGCTGAAGGGACCAAAATTACACAATGTGGAGGGGCTTACTCACCAATATACATCACTCAAGGGGGCTGCTCAACCAGTGCCACACATGAGTAAATGGAGACAGACTCTGTTTAAGTACCAAATGTCCTAGGTTTCGGCACCAGATGTAGCAGGGTCCCAAGCTGTTGTTTCCTTTGGGGGAGGGGGCCAAGTAGGCACAGAGTCAAACCACACAGACTCTGGGAGAATGTGGAAACAACAAGCTCAATTTATTTAGGAAGAGGCAAGCCTTATATACCCTCCACCCCACCCTGGGGGGAGGTCTGATGAATATGCATCTGCTGGTGTGACATGGCTGTCTCTCATTGGTCCAGGTCATTTCCATATCATGTTTCAGCTGTTGTTGCTAAGGCCCTTAGGCAGATCCAGGTTGGCTCTCAGAAAGTATCTTTTTACCTGTTTGGACTGGCTGGCCCTCAAGCCTGTTAGGGATGAGTCATCCCATACATCACCCTTTAAAATAGCCACAAATAATATAAAATACCTTGGGATAACTCTAACTTAGCAAGTGAAAGATCTGTATGATAAGAACTTTAAGTCTACAAAGAAAGAAATTGAGGAAGATATCAGAAAATGGAAAGAACTCTCATGCTCATGGATAGGTAGAATTAACATAGTAAAAATGGCAATATTACCAAAAGCAATCTACAGATACAATGTACTCCCCATCAAAATTGCAACATAATTATTCACAGACTTGGAAAGAACCATACTTAACTTTATATGGAAAAACAAAAAACCTAGGATAGCTAGAAGAATCCTGTATAATAAAGCAACATTGGGAGGCATCATGATCCCTAACCTCAAGCTCTATTATAGAGCTATAGTAATGAAAACAGCTTGGTACTGGCATAAAAGCTGACATGTGGACCAATGGAATCAAATTGAAGACTCTGTTATTAATCTACATACTTATGAACATATGATTTTTGACAAAGAGGCCAAAACTGTACAATGGAAAAAAGAAAGCATCTTCAACAAATGGTGCTGGCATAACTGGATGTCAACATGCAGAAGATTGCAAATACATCCATATCTGTCACCATACACAAAACTCAATTCCAAGTGGATCAAAGACTTCAACATAAATCCAGTTACACTGAACTTGATAGAAGAGAAAGTAGGAAGTAGTCTTGAACTCATCAGCACAAGAGACTACTTCCTATATATAAAACCAGTAGCACAGACACTGAGAGCAACAATTAATAAATGGGACCTCCTGAAACAGAGAAGCTTTTGTAGAGCAAAGGACAGGATCAATAAGACAAAAGGACAGCCAAAAGAATTGGAAAAGATCTTCAGCAACCCCACATCTGACAAAGGGCTTATCTCCAAAATATATAAAGAACTCAAAAAGCTAGACATCAAAATACTGAACAATCCAATTAAAAATTTTGCAACAGAGCTTAACAGAGAATTCTCAAAAAAAGAATTTCAAATGGCTGAAAGACATTTAAGGAATTGCTTAACATCCTTAGTCATCAGGAAAATGCAAATCAAAACATCTCTGAGACACCATACACCTATCAGAATGGTTAAGATATAAAACACTGAAGACAACTTATGTTGGAGAGGATGTGGGGCAAGGGGAACACTCCTCCACTCTTGGTGGGAATACAAACTTGTATAGCCACTCTGGAAATCAGTACAGCAGTTTCTCAGAAGTTTGAGAATAAGTCTTCCTCAAGACCCAGCTATACCACTCTTGGGCATATACCCAAGGAATGCTCAATCTTACCACAAGGACACATGCTCAACTATGTTCATATCAGCATTATTCACAAGAGCAAGAACCTGGAAACAATCTAGATGCCCTTCAAATGAAGACTGAATGTAGCTAGAGAGTTTTCTCTCTGGGTCCTGCCAAGCCCCGGTAGTCAGACAGCCCACTTATAAAATAAACACACAGATGCTTATATTAGTTAAACTGTTTGGCCTAATGGCTCAGGCTTCTTGTTAACTATTTCTATATCTTAAATTAATCCATTTCTATTAATCTATACTTTGCCACATGGCTCCTGTCTTACAGGTACCTTACATCTTCCTTGTCATGGTGGCGGCTGGCAGTGTCTTTCTGACTCAGCCTTCTACTTCCCAGTATTCTCTTCTCTGCTTGTCCCGCCTATACTACCTGCCTGGCTACTGGTCAATCAGTATTTTATTTATACAAAGCAATATACACTTCCCCTTTTCTTTTTTTTTTCAAAAAGGAAGGTTTTACCTTTTACATAGTAAAATTGCATATAAAAAAACAATTATCAACCAAGAATTACAGTTACAATATCTAGTCTATTTATAATATCTAGTTAATTTGTATTTGGCAAAATTAAAGAAGATATCCTATCTATCCTACATGTGTGAGTCTAAGATTTCATATCTAACTTATCTTTTATCATAACTAAGGAAGATTATAACTATGTAGTCTTCAACTACACCAAAGACCTCAGAAGGATATACTATTACCTGAGAAATACAAAAAGGATGTAAGCAACTTTTGGGAGTCTTGTAAGAGTAGACAGAGACAGCTGGCAGCCTGGACAGTCATCCAAAGTTCTTTTGTAAAGTTGGGGCATCTGTCTTCATCCCACAGGCCTAGATTCTCTCAGTCATTTTTCTCTGTGTTTTGTAGAATGTCTGGCAATTTCCTCTGTGAAGCAGGAACCTAAAGGACCATTTTGCCAAGCAACATTCAGTGTTCATCTTCCCATGGGTCCTGCATGTCCAGTCAATCAAGCAGTCCAGGCAAGAACAGTTTCTTGCCCATTTGGCTATTTTTGCCAAGGCAAAGATAAACTCCATATAGAGTGTCTTTGATGCCCATCCTCCTCTCTGAAGTAAATCTGGTGCTGCCAAGAGCAGATATGTCTCACTGTCCAGAAAGACAAAATTTTAAAAACAATTTAAATGCCATATTCTGTAGGTCTTTGAAGTATTTAAAGATTATCTATCTATAAGAAATATATCTATATACCTAGAAAACTTAACATGACTATAAGTTTGACTACCATAGAAGACTAATTTATCTGTATTTCTTAATTATCCATTACAATCTAAATGAGTTACATGAACATACTACCTCAAACAAGAGTAGAAATATATATACAGTATAACAAAATTAAGTTTAAACTTGTATCAATAGACTAAAATCCATAACAATGTAAAACATTTTAACAAGTTGCTCTTTAAAAGTAGGTTCACTAATCTATCCTTTCATCATATCATATCTAAATTATCCCCTTTTCTTCTTTACAAAGAGATTGCATTTATAATTAACCTGTTTTAAATAAAAATATTGGTTTTTCTCTGTCCCACATTAGAGGGCTCTTCTGATTTGGGACACAAGAATCTCCTAAACTTTTTTTTTAGCAATATGCCTGGGTTTAGAGAAGGAGTGAGCCAATTCCATCTCCAAAGCCAGCTTGGTATATTTGGGACTTTGGGCATAGCTTCTCTTACTACTTCCTGCTAGAGGGGTATGCTGTATCTTATGGGGACACAAAGAAAATTTTAAGATTATGGAGTAGTCCATGAGGGTGTATCATCTGAGCCAGTTGCCTTGAAATGGTTCTGGATGTTGGATCAGCTGGGCCATTTTGTCATTAGAGACCTTTCAGGTGGTCTTGGCTGGTCAAACCTGATGTATCTTAATCTGGAATAAATCCATAACCTCTGGCTTTCTGTGGAAACAAAAGCAGAGCCTCCTTTCCAAAACAACTTACCCTTACATCCAAATTTTGAAGTCAAGTTATCTTTAAAATATACAAATTGGTTTAACTCTGTTGCCTTTATAATCAAATATCTATCTTCAGTTAAAAATCCCAAAGACAACATAATCCAGATTGTCTGTGTAATATCCATCTTTATGTGGCTTATTTTTTTAAAGTGGCTTATTTTTATAATACCTTTACTATCTCTTTAAAGACTTTATTTTTAAAACTATCTGTTTGTTTATATATCTGTCTATATCGCTTTTTTGTCTCTTTCAAGCCTATGTATATTTTACACACATTGTAAACTCTTCTATCTGAATCTGTTTTATTGTGAACCTATTGTTTAAACTGCAGCATTCTATGACCAAAACGGCTTATGTGGCTGCTGGCTCTGCCCATCTCAGCTTTCCAACATGGCAGTAGTACAATTTACCACCAGCTCTGGGTCTGGAGCCATGTGTACCATCAACTATCAGACCAGTTCTATCAAAGCAGCATGTAGCCCAGAATCCTTCTTTTTTTTAATAAGCAAAATCTAGTTTAAAAAATATCCAACACACAGCATAGTGTGCAGCTTGGAGACACCTCTGTGTGTAACACAGCATAGGTCAAGCCTGCATACACGCCATGAACCCGCCATAGAGTAACTCAACCCTCAAGCTGACGCTAACTCAAGAAAGACAACTAGGAAGCTGTTTTTAGCTCCATTTTAGAATCTTTTTTCTCAGGTTTTAGGTGGAAACTCTTGCCCCTCATTGGGCACCATTTGTAGCTAGAGATTCTTTTCTCTGAGTCCTGCCAAGCCCTGGCAGTCAGACAGCCCACTTATAAAATAAACACACAGATGCTTATATTAGTTAAACTGTTTGGCCTAATGGCTCAGGTTTCTTGTTAACTGTTTCTATATCTTAAATTAACCCATTTCTATTAACCTATACTTTGCCACATGGCTCCTGTCTTACAGGTACCTTACATCTTCCTTGTCATGGTGGCGGCTGGCAGTGTCTTTCTGACTCAGCCTTCCACTTCCCAGTATTCTCTTCTCTGCTTTTCCTGCCTATAATTCCTGCCTGGCTACTTACCAATCAGCATTTTATTTATACAAAGCAATATCCACTGCAAATGGATAAAGAAAATGTGGCACATACACAATGGAGTACTACTCAACAGTAAAAAAAAAATGACATCATGAAATATGCAGGCAAATGAATGGAACTAGAAAATATCATCCTAATAGAAGTAACCCAGATGAAGAAGTACAAACATAGTATGTACTCACTTCATAAATGAATATTAGATGTGAGGGAAATGATGGCCAGACTGCAACCCACAGCTCCAAAGAGGATAGCTAACAGGGAAAGATCCTAGCAGGGACACATGGATGGCCCAGGAAAGGAGAAGTGGATGAGATCTACATGAGTTGACTGGGAGTGGGGGGGTGGCAGAGGACAATGATTGGGGCATGAGAACATAGGGAAATGGGAGGATTGAGCTGGAACAGGGACAGATTGGAAGGGCAGAGAGAGAGATACCATGATAGATAAGGACATTACGGGAATAAGAAGAGTCAGGGTGCTGGAGAGTGTCTCAGGAATCCACAAGGATGATGCCACCTTGGAG
Source organism: Peromyscus melanophrys (assembly GCA_902168415.1). Lineage (NCBI taxonomy): Eukaryota > Metazoa > Chordata > Mammalia > Rodentia > Cricetidae > Peromyscus > Peromyscus melanophrys. Next base: position 4,960 of record CABHPR010152211.1, on the reverse strand, counting down.
TGCTAGTAGTGGTCTAGAGGGTACCTGGACTGGTCTACTCAAGTGATCAGTCTTGTGAATACCCTAACCATCATCATAGAGCCTTTGTCCAGTGACTGATGGAGGCAGATGCAGAGATCCATGGCCAGGTGCCAGGCTGAATCCAATTTATGAGAAAGAGGAGGGATTCTGCAGACAGGGGATGTCAAGATCATGATGGGAAGACACGCAGAGATGACTGGCCACATTAGTGGAAGCCCATGAACTGTTGACTAGTGGCTGTGGAGCCCCCATGGGACTGAACTAGATCCACTGGATACGGAAGATGGTTGTTTGGCTTAAATTCTTTTGGGGCCACCCAGGCAGGGGGATTGGAATCTGTCCCTGTTGCATGGGCAGGCTTTTGGGAATCTGGTGCCTGTGGTGTGATGCCTTGTGCAGCCTTGGTGCAGTGGGGAGGTGCTTGGACCTAGCTAGGCTCAGTGTTCCAGACTCTGCTGACTCCTCATTGGAGACCTTGATTTGGGAGGTGTAGGGATGTGGGGTGGCTTGGGAGGGAGGGCAGTAAGGTGGGAAGAAGGAGGAGTTGGGATCTGTGGGTAGTATGTAGAGTGATTAGAAAATTTCATAATAAAGAAAAATGAAGAGAAAAAATGTATAACTTCTGTGGGATAATGCTATTGTACACTAGTTTAATAAACTGCTGATTGGCTAGTAACCAGGCAGGGAGTATAGCTGGGGTAAGCAGATTAGGAGAATTCTGAGAATAGAAAGGGCTGAGTGAGGAGTTACCAGCCAGATACAGAGGAAGTAAGATGACAAGGCATAACTGAGAAAAGATATCAATCCACATGGCTAAATATAAATAAGAATTATGGGTTAATTTTAGTGTAAGAACTAATCAGTAATAAGCGTGAGATAACTGCAAAACAGGTATAATGAATATAAGCCTCTATGTGTTTACTTGTGGAATGTGATTGGGATAGATTTGTCCTAACCGCCAGTTGGCCAGGACAAAGGAAAACTTTCTACTAAATGCACCAACTATATAGGAATAGTCATTATTTGGTGTTACATATTCTACCATCAGCTTACCATGAGGAAGGATGTGTAAGATGAAGGATTATCTTGTTTTTCTCAAAGTCTTCATTGCTGAATAACTCTTTAATGGAATGCCATTTGCTGCTCTCATACCACCATACACATGTGATATATCATTGATTTCCTGTTCCAGCTCACAAAGACCAAATCCCAACAATGCTTCTACTTCTTAAAAAGTGACTGATGTACTGTTACAAAAAAAAAACCAAACAAACAAATAAACACAGAACTTTTAAACTCTGAGTTTTAAAATGGTGTTGATAATTTCCTTAGAAAATAATTAAAAATCCAAAACATTTAGTGCAATAAAAGTGGCAAAGTTAACATACCATATAGGGGTTAAGTTTCAGAGAAATTAGAACAGGATAGATGACATTAATCAGGATATGCCTATTTACCACTTCAGACCTTGTTTAAAGCAAAAGGAAGAATGTTATTACTCTCCATGGGAGACCATGATTTGGAGAATGTGTGGGATGTGGGGTGGCTTGGGTTAGAGGGCTGGGGGTTGGAGGAGGGAGGAGGGGCATCTGTGGATAGTAGGTGGAGTGAGTAGAAAATTTCTTAATAAGGAAAAATGAAAGAAAAAAGAAAGATAGAAAAATAGAAAAAAGAGAAGTTCAAAATTATTTTTGATAATTTTGGAAAGAGGACAAAAATAGTATTTTAAGAGTATAGCTAACCAAGGTATTAAATATATATATTTCTACTCTTTATTTTTCTAACATTACCTTTTAGATAACACATGCACATAAAAACTTGTGATATCTGTTTTTCTGTTCCTGGCTTTATAAGCTTACATTAATATCTTGAAGGTAAATGTTAGTTATGAAGAATAAAATTGATCAACATTAAACACTGCGTTTTGGTTTACAATAGCCACAATGATATAAAATACCTTGGGGTAACACTAACCAAGCAAGTGAAGGACATTTATGACAAGAACTTTGAGCCCCTGAAAAAAGAATTTGAAGAAGATGTCAGAAAATGGAAAGATCTCTCATGCTCATGGATAGGCAGGACTAACATAGTAAAAATGGCAATTTTACCAAAAACAATCTACAGATTCAATGCAATCCCCATCAAAATACCAACACAATTCTTCACAGACCTGGAAAGAATAATACTCAACTTCATATGGAAAAACAAAAAACCCAGGATATCCAAAGAATCCTGTACAATAAAACAACCTCTGGAGGCATCACAATCCCTGACTTCAAGCTCTACTATACAGCTACAGTAATAAAAACAGCTTGGTACTGGCAAAAAAACCGACATGTGGACCAATGGAATCGAATTGAAGACCCTGACATTAATCCACACACCTATGAACATATAATTTTTGACGAAGAAGACAAAGTGTACAATGGAAAAAAGAAAGCATCTTCAACAAATGATTGAACTGGCATAACTGGATATCAATGTGTAGAAGGTTGCAAATAGACCCATATCTATAACCGTGCACAAAACTTAAGTCCAAGTGGATCAAGGACCTCAACATAAATCCAGCTACTCTTAACCTGCTAGAAGAGAAAGTAGGAAGTAGTCTTGAAAGTATTGGCATAGGAGATCACTTCCTAAATATAACACCAGTAGTACAGACACTGAGACAAACAATCCATCAATGGGACCTGTTGAAACTGAGAAGCATTTGTAGAGCAAAGGACATGTTCAACAAGGCAAAGCAACAGCCTACAGAATGGGAAAAGATCTTCACCAAACCCACATCTGACAGAGGACTGATATCCAGAATATATAAGGAAATCAAGAAATTAGACATCAAAATGCCCAATGGTCCAATTAAGAAATGGGCTATAGAACTAAATAGAGAATTCTCAACAGAGGAAACTCAAATGGCTGAAAGACATTTAAGCAATTAATCAATATCCCTAAATATCAGGGAAATGTAAATCAAAACAACTCTGAAATACCACCTTACACCTTTCAGAATGGCTAAGATCAAAAACACTGAAGACACTTAGGCTGGAGAGGATGTGGAGCTAGGGGAACTCTCCTCCACTGCTGGTGGGAATGCAAGCTTGTACAGCCACTTTGGAAATCAATATGGCGCTTTCTTAGAAAATTGGGAATCAATCTCCCTCAAGATCCAGGTATACCACTCTTGAGCATATACCCAAGGAATGCGCAATCATACCACAAGGGCACTTGTTCAGCTATGTTCATATCAGCATTATTTGTAATAGCCAGAACCTGGAAACAACCTAGATGCCCTTCAACTGAAGAATTGATAAATAAACTATAGTGCATATACACAATGGAATACTACTCATCAGAGAAAAACAATGACATCATGAGGTTTGCAGGCAAATGGAGGGATCTAGAAAAAATCATCCTGAGTGAGGTAACCCAGACTCGTAGAGACAAACATGGTATGTACTCACTCATAGGAGAATACTATATGTGGAGCAAGGATGATTGGACTGCTACTCACATCACCAGGGAGGCTACCTGGAAAACAGGACCCCAAGAAAAACACAGGGATCACCCAATGATGGAGAAATGGATGGAATCTTCATGAACAGCCTGGTCATAAGTGGGGGAAATGAAGGGTGAGGGGAAGCGGGAGACCCCAGCTGGATCAACAACAGAGAGGGAGAACAAGGAATAGGAGACCATGGTAAATGAAAACCACATGAGAATAAGAAGAAGCAAAGTACTAGAGAGGCCCACAGAAATCCACAAAGATACCCCCACAATAGACTCCTTGCAATGGTTGAGAGACAGCCCGAACTGACCCACTCTGGTGATGGGATGGCCAAGCACCCTAATTGTCATGCTAGAAACCCCATCCAATGACTGAGGGATCTGGAAGCAGAGATCCACGGCTAGGCCCTGGGTGGAGCTCCAGGAGTCCAATTAGTGAGAAAGAGGAGGGTCTATGTGAGCGAGAAATGTTGAGACCAAGGTTGAATAAAGCACAGGGACAAATAGCCAAATGAATGGAAACACATGAACTATGAACCAATGGCTGAGGGTCCCCCAACTGGATCAGGCCCTCTGAATGGATGAGACAGTTGATTGGCTTGAACTGTTTGGGAGGCATCCAGGCAGTGGGACCAGGTCCTGTGCTCATTGCATGATTTGGCTGTTTGAAACCTGGGGCTTATGCAGGGTATCTTGGCTCGGCTTGTGAGGAGGGGCCTGGTCCTGCATGGACTGAGTCTACCAGGTTGATCTCAGTGCTTGGGGGAGGCTTTGCCCTGGAGGAGGTAGGAATGGGGGTTGGGCGGGCAGGGGGAAAGAGGAGGGGAGCGGGAGGGGGGAAAACAAGGGAATCCGTGGCTTATATGTAGAACTGAATGGTATTATAAAATAAAATAAAATAAAATTTAAAAAAAACGAGTATAGCTAACCAAAGTACTAAATATATATATTTCTACTCTTTATTTTTCTAACATTAACTTTTAGATAACACATGCACATAAAACCTTCTGATATCTGTCTTTCTGTTCCTGGCTTTATAAGCTTACATTAATATCTTGAATATAAATGTTAGTTATGAAGAATAAAAGTGATGAACATTAAACCCTGCTTTTTGGTCACATTTTGGAAATCAACATTTTTCTTACTTCAAGAAAACTGATAATATAAAGAACATACATTTGAAATGTTTGTTGGTATGCGTAGGTATGCACCAAATATGATTCTGATCCTACTGTAAAATGAAAGACTGAAGAATTGCTTCAGCAACATAATTTATATGTGTTTTTTAAAAATGTAATCAATTTTTGTCATTTGTTTTAACTTCAGTGTAATTTATGGTTTTGATGCAATACAAAGTGTCAAACCTTTAATGATATTTTCAAAAGAATATTCGAACATTTTGATCACAAAATAAAAGGTTTGAAAAAGAAAAAAA
>CABHPR010152209.1:0-45843 GCA_902168415.1 Peromyscus melanophrys | reverse complement strand
CCCCCCCCCCAATACATACACACACACACAAACACACACTTGAGGCAGGATCTCTCAATCAATCAGTCGAGCTCAGAACTCACCAGTGTGGCTAGTCTCACCAACCAAATTGCTCTGGGGATCCTTTGTCTCCCCTCTCCTTCCAAGGATGGAATTACAGGTATGCACCCTCTCACCCAGTACTCTGGGGATTCTGAGGATCTGAACAGTGGACCTCAAGCTTGTGTGGTAAGCACTTGCTAACAATCTCCACAACACCCTTGAGAGACTGTGAAAACACAAATTATCAAGGACGCGAAGGTTTTATTTTTTTATTTATTTATTTATTTTTTTTGGTTTTTCGAGACAGGGTTTCTCTGTGTAGCTTTGCGCCTTTCCTGGAACTCACTTGGTAGCCCAGGCTGGCCTCGAACTCACAGAGATCCGCCTGGCTCTGCCTCCCGAGTGCTGGGATTAAAGGCGTGCACCACCAACGCCCGGCGAAGGTTTTATTTTTAAGGGAAAGTTTGGTGCACAAAAAAAATTGGAGATTAAGTTCATCATTCAAGGTAATCTTTGTAGTTGGTACTCACTACCTGGGGTCTGGCTGGCTTTGATCTTCTACTGACTTTAAACCTCCCTTCTTGATATTACATAATAAACAGTTCAAGACCATACAACCATTTCCTGAGTAGGGGTGTGATACAGGATCGCTGCTTCCTTGGATCCAACATGGCATTTGAGAACAAAGGTGGATATATCTATTTCAACTCTGTAACCCAGTTTCGTTTTACCTAATATGGTAGTTTGAATGAGAATGCCCCCCATAAGCTCCAATATTTGAAATCTTGGTCCCTAGGTGGTGGCTCTGTTTGGAGAGGTTTAAGAGGTACAGCCTTGCTGGAGGAAGTATGTCACTGCGGCAGGCTTTGAGAGTTCAAAGCCTCACCTACTTCTAGTTTGCTCTGTCTGCATCACGCTTGCATTTGAAGATGTAAGCTCTCAGCTTCTTACTCCTGCCTCCATGCCGGCCACTTGCGGCCATGTCTCCCCACCATGATGGACACTTGTCTCTCTGTAACCATCGGCCAGAATAGACTCTTTCATGAGTCACCCTGTTCACGATGTTTTATTATAGCGACAGAAAAGGAGCTAAGAGGTATTTATGTGAGTTGTTTTCTTCATTGTGAAGGCATTGTCTCATTTTGATAAGGCATCATCTGCTCAAGTTTAGAACATGTTAATGAGCATCTTATACATGTGGAGAGAGGTCGCAGAGCAATTTTTCTATGCTTTGAAGGCCTTCCCATTTCCTTGCCTGAGTTGACTGTGCACACAGCATGAAGGCAAAATAACTATATATCTGTATATCAGAAGGTAGATAGATATGTACATAGGTGCATACATACATAAATATTTTGGGATAGGTTCTCACTATGCAGCTCAGTCTAGTCTGAAACTCATGACATAGCCTAGCCTTAAACTTGCCTCTCCAGTTGAGTGCTGGGATTACAGGCATGTGCCACCATATGCAGGTTATTGTGATCTATAATGTACTAGCAATGCCACCAGTCATAGCCCGATGAGAAGTTCTGACATTTATGAAGAAGCACAATAAACAAATAATGGATCTCTAAAGCACAAATGTGAGGAAACCAAATACATGAGTTGGTCATTGTTTGCAGCTAGGACTCCGGGTAACCCACAAGACTGGGTGAGGATCTTCATTGGTTAACATAGAACTGCTTTGCCAATTTGGAAAACATGACACAGTGATCCTTGTTTTTCCTTTCCCCCCAAGGGTCAGCTGGCTTTCCCTATCCATGATCTAAGGCCCACTCCTATTCATGTGTTCTTCAGATTCTTGGCCTGAGGAAATAGTATGGAGCCACAGGAATGAATCCATGCAAACTACCATAAACAAAAGAAAATGAAACAAGAATAAGCAAACCCAAGCTCAACAGCAACACTTCCATGAAAGGTTTGTCCTTGCCTTTACCTCTGTATTCAGAGAATGAGAGGATAGTATCAGGTGGTACACAGAGCTTAACGGTGAGCAGACAGACAATGTCTAACCAGACAGCGGCTGAGTCTGGGAGGCTGGCAGGAGAGATGAGGTGCATACTGCCCATGAGGAAGTCTCTGAACACAGAAGTGGAGAAGAGATTGCTTTCCTTTCTCTGCTGTCTGGGTACTTTTCTCTCCCTGGGACAAACAATGTAAACAATGATGCAGAAGGAGTTGGTCATTCCATTTGAGTGAGGCAGGGGAGTACCCAGGATGAAAGAGGAATGGCAGGGAAGGATGATGGGATAAAATTAATGTGTTACTTCCTGAAACTGTTTTTCTCTATGAAAGCTTATGTGCTTTGATATGGCTTGGGAAACCACAAGTGTAAAATGGCCCAGCTCTTGCTTTCTAGGCCTTTGTAGTAATTGGAGGTAAAAATCAGCATCATAAAAAAATGACTTCAAAGTAACATTTGGTTAAGGGGGCAGGTGGAGGAAGATGGGAATTGACTGGAGCTTTGATGGTCCCCTCAAAAGCAGGAACACAGGATAGAGCTAAAATCACAGATGAAGAAATGACCAGGACGCTTTCATAGGAAAGCCAGTGTTCTGGTCTAGGAATAGCCCAAACACAGCTGTCCTGGAAGGTCAGAAAGCAAGACACAGCACAGTGGAGTTGCACAAAGGAAGAAGTAGGAGGGGAAAATACCAATGGAGGAGCCAAAAATGTGAGATGGAAATATGAAAGACAGTGTCACAGAGCGTGCCTGTTCACTGCTCATGTGACAGCAGCGGGGAGGTCACCACCAGGTAGGAAGTATGCAGATTTTCAACAGGATAGTTTATATGCTGAGTGGCCTGAGCCAGTGGAGCTGACAGAACAGTGTGCTGGGCATGTCTCAGGGAGAGCCTTCAGGAAGAAGTAGGCTGAGTCAATCAAATCCCTGCTCATCAATCTGGCCAGAGATCATCCAACCTACTAAAGGTCATCCTGAAGTACAAGAAGGCTTGACCAGGAGTGGTTGCTTTCAACAACAACAACAACCCCTCTGCTTGTACTTCTCTACCCTTAAACCTGGCTTTGAGGCCACCAGGCTTCAGCATTACCACATCCTCCCAAGTTCTTAGGCCTTCTTCTATGAAATGGGAATTACATCATCTACTGCCCTGGTTCCTAAGCTTTATAACCCAGGTGGAAACATTCCACAGATGCTCTGGTTCTCCCCGTTCCACATAGCTTGTGTGGGACTTCTTGGCTTCCGTAATTGCAAGAGCCAACTCCCATGATGCATTTCTTTCTTGAAATTTATCTACCTATCATGTGTCTATGGATCAATCTGTCTCTATTTTCTATAGTTTTTGCTTCTCTGGAGAACCCTAGCCAACACTGGTGAGTTATGATACTAAAATTATTCCATAATGGAAAACAAAACAGAAATTCAATTGCTAAGTCTATGACAAACCTTACAAAGATGTTTTTGAAAACCTAGTCTTTATTTTTATTTTGCTCTGCTCCCAGGTTAGGTCATGCATGATCAATGAGGTGGCAGACAGGTTGAGTCAAGCTAGGAGACGGGATGAAGTATCGGTCAAACGCTTTTTCTTAATGGTGGAAATATACCTACAATTTAATGACTTGTTTTTCTAGGCCATATAAAAAATGTCTGTATCAAAGCATCCCTTTAATTCAAATAATCACATTAAAGTATCAGGCTCCCAGCATCCAGCCCAAGCAGGAGCTCTGTCATTAAAGCTGATGGGGAGGCTTATGGCTAACATAACAGCAATGGTGACTTAATCCTGAATCTCAGAGTGTTCACTGTGTTAATTTAAATCCCTCCTGCTTAGGAGAAAAAAAACATATAGGCCCCATGGATAGAAGGGAAGCTGAGGCTCTGGGGGTCCAAATCAAAGCCTTTGCTTCTGAGCCCCCAGTAGCTGTGGATTCAGCAGCCACAGAGCCAAGCAGGACCTGGGAGAGGAGCGCAGAAGACAGGTCTTGGTTCAAGATAAGAAAACTGTTCCCAAAGAAAGCTCAAATAGTAACAAGATAGCACAATAGGTGAAAACTTTAAAGAAAGACTATATTAGCATGTCTGTAAATGCAACTTTTAGTGTTTCAGGTAGTTAAAAAAAATAAAGCAATAGTTTTTGCTACATATTTTTTTTTTGTTTTCTAAAGTAAGATTACATGTAGCTGGAAATTTCTCCAGTCCTGGGTCTCCGGCCCAGCAGTCGAGACGAATCTCTCCCACCCATGGGTCCCACAGTCGCTTATAAAATACTCAGAGGCTTATATTGATTACAAACTGTATGGCCTATGGTTTCAGCTTCTTGCTAGCTAGCTCTTTCATCTTAAATTAACCCATTCCTATTAATCTGTATGTTACCATATGGCCATGGCGTTGCCAGTCTGCTGGCATCTTGTTGCTCCTTGGCTGGCTTCTCTCCCCTACTCTTTCTTCTTCCTGTCTCTGTCTTGAATTTCCTGCCTGGCTATAACCTGACTTGCCATAGGCCAGAGCAGCTTCTTTATTTACCAATCATAGCAACACATATTCACAGCCTACAGAAAGATTATCCCACAGCAATTAAGCTAAAATTAAAAGGTAATAATGACAAAAACTAATACTCCTAGTTATAAAAGCTCATATAGATTGGTCAAGAATATTAAAGTCTTAAATAATGTTTATTAACAGCACAAATGCACCCTAAATACTATGTATACACCAACTATGATGAGGTACCACAGAGTAGAAAACAAAATTGATTATACATTTAGCTAGTAAAAATGCAATTTACAAAAAAAATATAGTAAAGTATAACAAAGTTATATTCACTAAAATATGAAAATTAATATGATATTGAAACATGGTTTTATTTTGTTTTGAGTCAGTAAGTTTGAAGTTAAGTAAAAGAATATATTTGCTATAAATGGCAACAAAAATTGCATAATATTTTTTAAAAAATAGTTTGTCAATATACTTTGAAAAACTATAAAATGTTTATACCTTTATCCCAGTAATTTCACTTCTGGAAAGTTAACCAAAGATAATAAAAACAAAAACTAATATCCCTGGGACTATTAATTGCAACACTGTTTGTAACAGCTAAAAAATAGAAGGAGTGAGAATAGCCATTCATAGAAAAAGTATTTAAATGAATTACGGCACATCTGTTGGGTGTAAAGTTATACAACTATTAAAAAATGAAACTATCTCAACTCAGTAGCATTCATACATTCCCAGAGCTGTGCAAACATGGCCTATCCTTTCAAACATTTTTATCACCCTACACAGGAATGCCATACCCACTGAGAGGTCAGTGCTACTCTCCCCCAGGCCTCTAGCAACCACTAATGTGATTTTTGTCCTTACTATTTTACCTACTTTGTGTATTCCATATGGATGGAATAATATAAAATATGCCTTTGTAATGTACAGCTCTTCATACTTATATTTTGGAGGTTATTCATGTGGCAGCATGTATCAGTTTCCATTCCTTTTAATGGCCAAATAATATTTAATTTATGGATATACCACACTGACTTTTTGTATTAAAAATAAACTATTTTATTAAATGAAAATGATTAGGATTATATAGCAAATGGGTTGATAATGAAAATGTAGAAGTATATAAACATGAACTATTTTTATGAAAAAGTATATGTAAATGGAGTATACAAAAGTTAAAGTAGTTGTGTTAGGAAAATATGATATGGCTTGACCTCTTCTATTCTTTGAGTCGATGAAGATGAAGGGAAATTCAATAGCAAAAAGAATGGGACAAGGCAGAGTGAAGAATTGTGGATACGAGGACATTTATTGTTTGGATAGGATATAAGAAGAAAATAGAAGGAAATAGTTTGCAATGCTAAATAGATTCAAATTTTGGAGATCCTTTCTGTTCTGGGAAGGGATTTTTTTTTTTTTTTGACATCCTTGCAGAAACAATGAATCAGCACCATGATTTTGTAACCATGAATAAGAAGATAAAAGCTGTGAGCAGGAATGAGTGTTTGAACCACACTGAAAGATGAATTGAAAAAGTAGACTGAGGTTAGAGAGAGGGCTCTGAGGTTAAGCACATTTAGAGCATTTGCAGAGGACCAGGTTCAATTCCCAGCACCCACCTAACAGCTCACAATATGCTGTGTCTCCAGTTCTAGGGAATCTGGTGGCCTCCTCTGGCTCCAAGCAGGCACATGTCTCACAGACATACATGGAAACATATACATAATATAATGTATAAAACACATATACATAATATAATATAATAAATTAATTTTTAAAATGTTCAAAAGCAAAGTAAACAGAAGCCTGGGAGATTAGATAAATGTGCACAGCCATCATTTAGGTGGTTGTAATGAGGAGGTAGAAATGGCAGGTGAATGACAAGGATGGTCTGAGATGGAGTTTGACAAGACAGGTCTTGACTAGATGTGGGATTGGAATACGAATAGTAGGAGCACTGAGGGACAGAAACTAGAGCAAACAAAGTCTGTGCTATAAATATGGTTGATGTGGGAGTCCAGATCCTACCTTTTCCACCTTTTCTAGGGTTCCTAGGAGGAGGAGAGAGGGATAAAAAAAATATTAGATAGATACATCTGGAAGACGAGAAGAAAGACAGAAACACAGGATAGCTTCGGGAGGGCCTGGATCAATACCCAATAGCCTCTTCTATTTATTCAAAGTGCTTTTTATAACAATGCCAAGGGGTGGGGCAAAAGATCTCCCCCTTGCAAGATCAAAGCACACTGCACAGCCAAGTGCAGACCCTTCCAAACACCTGGTAAACACACCCGTGACCAAATCATCTCCTTATGCAGTCCTGCTGGGTAAAGCAAGCTCAGATTCTCTGACCCTGAGTAATTTGGGCCTCCACAGTTGATATTTTTCAAAGATCCTCTGTGACTGATGGTTTGGTCTGCTGGTGCTATTGGGAGGTAGTGGGAACCTTAGGGAATGAGTCTCTTGAAAGGCTTGTTTTAAAAGCAAAATGGGCTACCTCCTTCTCTCTTCCTCTTTCTGCCCTGCCCCAACCCCATTCTACATGTTCTCCTAGGCTCCTGACATCTGCTCCCACCATTATGCACATCATGAAGTTCTGTGTGCAGCCAAGGAATGACACTGATTCTGAGCTCTGCAGTTTAGACTTATAGCATCTAAAGCAGGTAAGTAAACATATCCTTCATACACAGATGACTTCTTCAAATATTTCATGTATGCACACAATGCTGACTAATACAGATTCACATGTTTTTAGAATATATAATTTGAATGTGTTTTAGGCCCCAATTGGAATGTCAAACTCCGTGATCAAAGATGTCCTGAGTTAAAAAAAAAAAAAAAAAAAAAGGAAGCCAGAGTACAAACTGACCTGCTATGATGTCCCTGGAGTACATCAGACTCTTTCAAATTATGGGGCACCTCTTGTCAGAAATGCAAGGTAAAATAGGCTCTGCCCTGTGTCCTATTGTCTCTTGGATAGGACTTCCAGAAACTTTACCTCCCTCAGACCTACTGACTCTGACTATTTGAGAAAGAGGCTGTGTACCCAATCCCACACATGCAGAAGACATTGAACCTGGTCCTTGTTCTCATTTTAACAAGAAGGAAGAAAATGAAGGCCACAAGATATTAGTCACAATAAGGTGTCCTAGCTCCATGTCCTTTCTCCACCATACCACCAAACACACTTAAAACTTCTGTCTCTGGAATGTGAAATAAACAAAGTGAACTTGAGAAGTATTTCCTTTCATTTTTCCTTTTTGTATTAACAAACACTACCTCACAGTTCTTCATAAAATGTTAATTACTCCTCCACCCTGACATCCTGCTTTTCAGTTTAAATGATTAGCTTGAAACATAAGACATTTCAACAATGAAAATTCCTTTCTTCAATATACCTTCAATTTTTTATTTCTTATAAATATTCAATGGAATATTTCCATTTGTGGTGTGTGTTTGCTAATTTACTGGAAGTTGATTCTATTCCCCGGAAATGTCACTTGGGTGGCCCTGCTGGGCTAAAATGAAAAGTCTTATTGCTGATTTTTGAACCCTTAGTTCTGCATAGATTCAACAACTGTTTACTTTCTTACGAATATTTAAGAAAACCAACAGTTTCAGATAGATTCAGAGATGACTCCACCTTTCAAAATTGATTCTTTCCTTATGGTATGATTCATATGTATAGAAGGTAAAAGAATTTAATTCTGGTGAGATAGTAACCTACACTTTGTATTTAATCGATAGCTTCATGGAGTCAACAGCGATCTGTCGCATGTTGGTGATTACAAACCCGACATAAGCATCTACCCCCTTAGTTGACTACACAATGAATTTAACCAGGGGAGTTTGGGTGAAAACTTGTTTGAGACCAGCAATGTCTTATTCACTTCAAAGAGGAATTAGGGAAACATTATTAGCATTGAAAAAACAAAAACAGCCTTGTCTTCACAGGCAGAAGATCAACACCAGAAAGCTATTTTGGAAACAGGAAAGATACTATGTTCCCTTCAATAGAGAACTGGAAAAGACCCCAGTAATGTGAGGAAACAGGACCTTAGCATGCAACTGTGATGAAGACGAAAGAACACACCCTTTTCTCCCACAGAACATGTTAGATTCCTCTTAGACTCCACATAAAAGCAAGTTCATTTTGCAAATCACAAGACTGTTTATTAACCCACTTCAGAAATTGATAGAGCATTGTATGATGCAAATCACCATTGCCCTGGAGCTATGAAAATGTAGATGGAAAATGGATTCAGACTGATTTTTCTTTCCTTGTGGAATGTTATGTGTCTTTGGTCCTGGCATTGTCAAAGATTCAAGATGAACTACTAATATCATAGAACAAGCAGGTATGAGGTGGGTGGAGTCAAACGAAAGATGGCATGGTGTACCAGCTGTCCCCTGGATGGCAGAGTCATCTGACCTCTTTCACTTGACAATTCAGTGTTACAATCCTAGGAAGATCTGGGGGAGACTCCCCTCACCTTCCAGGAGCTGGATAGAAGAACTGGGGAGGAGTGGGGCTCTGAGGTACAGCACATGCTGGTTTGCTGAAAGCTCTGACTTGGTTGTGGGTGTGGGGAGAACAATGTCACAATATGTGCTCTGTAGGGGTCCCTAAACATGGCTTCCCCAATGCTCTTTCAGCTTCTATATACTCATTTACCCATGATAGAACACCCAGGGGAAATTTGTACGTTAGAACTCTTTATCTTGATTAGTGAGTAGATAGCCTGTATCTTCTTGTTGTTTTGATCAAAAATTAATTAGGAAATTTCTTATCAACCCATAAAATATATATTGTCTCATGAATCCATTGTTACTGATTAGTATTTTATCACGAAGGGACTGAAGATAATCATTCTTATCCTCTTTCATCTTGGAATTACATGTAGGAAGGGTCAGAAATTCTTGGGGTAGACCCCAAGCGTAGGTTAGTTGTCACAAATATTCTATATAATTCTTTTGGGAATCCAGGATCGAGAGCCTCAGCCACACAGAGTTCACTTTCTGATTCTTCAGTGTTTTTATTTGGCATAGAGAGATTTCTTAGTGTTACTGTGTCATGTTTAGTATTCACATTTACTTCCCACTTTATACATTCAGGAAACAAGAATGTGGAGGGTGGATGGGGAGGAAGCTATGTCCTTCTGCTTAGGTGATTCATGACTGTTATTTACTCCTGTGTAATCTCTGGTCACGATCGAATACTTCTGTCTGCACAGTGTAGCCATGCCCTGTTCTCTCTCACAGTTGCTGTAGCAACAGTTAATCACCACATCATTTTCAGGAATACCACTGTGACATCAGAGATAGGGTTCTGCTGTAGGTATGCAGATGCCCAGAGTCTGAGTGAATGAGAATGTCCACAGCATCTTCCATTTCTCTCAAACTCCTCTGTGCTCTGTTTCTTTCTGCCTGGCTCTTTTTTATTAAGGAAATCAGACTGCTTTCTGTGAGATAAACACAGCCTGGATAGAATCCGAGATATTCATCTTAGAGAGCAGGATGAACCACTAAGCTGAAACTCAATTCAAATACCATCAAATTTCCACTGCCTGGCATGTTCCTACTGTGGGAACAGATGCACACAGGATTTTATGTGATCATTGTTAATGATGATAGTCCCTTTATCATTCTGAAAACTACCATTCAGTATTTTCCTTCAAAACACTCTTTTGGGGTGACCGTTTTTGCCAGCCTCCACTCTAGGTGGCGTGTGCCTGGCATTTAAAAATGGTAGGGAGACTGCATGAACCACGTTCATATAAAATGAAATGGCAAGCTCATCATAGACAGAGCAGATGGACTCTATGGGTCAGGGAGGCCTTCTCTGGAGAAGTATCTGTGGGGGACTGGGTTGCTGCCTCAGCGTTAAGCTCAGAGTATCATGGCTGGCCATCCTCACCACCATTACAGGCTTACAGGCCTACAGCCCGGCAGCTATGTTTAGGAGGCTATGGAGGATGGACTTATGCTGTCTCTTCAGAGTCAAACATCTTACCTGCCCAATATAATTTGTTTCCACCAAACCACCTGTCCAAGTTTGTATTATTAGCCATACTTAATGGATGAGGACATTGAAACTCAGAGAGGGTGGCTCAGCCTGCAGCCTTGGCGAGCTGCTGAGCCTCCATTTAAGCTCCAGACTATGTGAAGAGCTAACTCGAGCTCTTCATCACTGCCTTGGGCATGCCAGTGCACTTATCTTGCATACTCTGGAATTTTATTACAGATTTCTTTGTGGGATAAACACATGATGAATTACAATATTTGAGACCTGCTGAAGCATTCATTACCCAGCTTTAAAAGAGGCTCTCAGGAAGTGTATTCCATCTTGTTTTGTAGCAGGCTCCCAGACAGTGAGTTCAAATGGGTCCGACTCATTACCAACAACACTCCATCATGACTGGACACTCAGGTTTCCCGTGGCCAGCACAGAGAGATAAAGTTATAATGGACTCTCTTAAGAGAACATTGGAAATTTGTCCTCTGTAGCTCTCCTATGTCACTGAAGTCAGCATCCTTACTTGAAATCAGAGCACTAGATATAGGACCAATGAGTGGCATTTTTGATGGCTGGGTTGTATGCTTGCCATCTCATTGCAGTATATTAGAAAGCATGGGTCAGCTTGTGCCTTGGCTTTTGTCATTCCTATTGGCCTATTTCTTTCAGAGATGGCCTGGAAACATCCTCTACATGTGGCTGTCTGGATGTCCCTTAGTTACTCTTTGCTGTCTCTCTACATGACTGTCTGTGTGTCTTTTTCTCTATCTTTTTTTTCTGTGTATTTCTTTCTCTAGATGACTTGCTGAAAGCTAAGGCCTTCACATCTTTTTCCAGTTGTGTGTGTGTGTATGTAGGTTTGCATATTTGCATATGTGCCTATGTACAATTGCATGAAGAAGACAGAAGACAACCTAGATAGCCTAGAACTTTTGCCAGTTGGTTAGACTAACTGGTCATCCATCTTCAGGAATCTGCCTATCTATGCCTCCCATCTGGTCATAGCTGGGATTACAAACATGCACCATCATGCCTGGCCTTTTTACATGGGTCCTGGCAGTCCAAACTCAGATCCTCAATGCTTGCAAGGTAAATAAATACTTCACCAGCTGAGGCATCTCCCTAGCCCTGCTCTTATAATCTATCCATACCTTGGCATTTCTTTCTGTATTACCAGGACTTTTGGTCTGTGTTATGCTTTACCCATTAAGACATTTTTCTTTCCCCCAAAGACTGAACTCTCCCAGTCCATAAATTCAAAGTTGACTTTTTACGGTGGATTCTAAATTCACAACCATATGCGATTTTTTAGAAAATTCTGGAGAGTAAGCTCTCCCAGGGCAGAGAGCATGCCACATTGAGCAGAGAGTGTTAAATCCTGGGCAGATCCTGACCACAGTACATGCTCAAGCACCAAGAGAAAGAATGGGTGCCCACAGTATCATAAGCAAGATTTAAATGTAAAACAATATCATGTTCCTGTATTAGCTATTTTTTTTGTTGTTGTTGAAGTGACAAAACACCTCAGGAGAAGCAACTGAAGGAAAGAAGAATTTATTATCTGATTATTCCAGGAGACATAACCCAGCATGTCGAGGAAGGTGTGGAAGTCCACCTGGCCACATTACATCCTCAACCATGAGAGTAATGAAGGCTGTTTCTCAGCTCACCTTCTCCTCCTCATTCAGTCCAGGATCTTAAGCCCATAGAATGGGGCCACCACAGACAACAGCATTTCTTCTCACCTCAATGAACCTAATGTAGATAATCCCTCATATACACCCAGAGTATTGTCTCCTGGGTTAGCCTATATCTTGCCAAACCGATGACCAATATCAACCATTACATCCAGGGTAACAGAATACTTTAGAAAAGTACAAAAAGAGTTTGAAAGTGTTTTTGAGAAAGTGGAGTATCATTGAGGGAAACACATTGTCTTTAGCCAAATTGCTTTTAAAAGGATGTCATTTGCTGTAGATTTGTGCACGTTGGCTAAGTAGTCTTTGAGTAGCAAACTGTTTAATGCAGCCTGTTTAAAAACATTTATCTAACTTATGTAAATTAGGCAAGAAAGGGGCTTTCTTTTAAATGTTATTTTTAAGTCTGATATGTTCAAAATATATAACAAAGTACAAGAAACAGGCTATCAGACCATCATGTGTCTTACACACCAGATTTAACAGAAACTTGCTTTGCTTCAAAATGGTTTTGTTTTTAAAAAAAAAAAAAAAGAAGACGTAAGTGTTTTATTTTGAAAATACAGATTTTACTGTTTTTAATTAAGGGTGTCTGTGTGTGTGTATGTCTGAGTTCAGGGCTCACAGAGGCCAGAAGAGGGTGTTGGATCCTCTGGAGCTGGAGCTATAAGCAGTTATGAGCTGCCCTGTGGGTACAAGGAGCTAAACTCAGGCCCTCTGCAAATGTAGTACATTCTTTAAATTATTGAGCCTTCTCTTCCGGCCTCAAAATAAGTATTTTACATGGCTAAAGCTCCTTCAAGGCCTTTGGCACTATTCTCAGAAGTTTCCAGTGTTTTGAAGCTGGAAAGTGCATTTTTTAAAATATATTTGAAAAACACATGCCAAGAAAATATATATATTTGGTACTTTGCTTTCTGAATAGGCTACAAACCTACCATTCTACAACAAAAATGTCACAGTGAGCATTTTCTTTCCAGCCCACTTTGTAAATCATATATCTCTTTATGTATAGTGTATTTGCTCGCTTGATTTTAGCACCTTCACAACTATAAAAAAATGCTTCTATGGTTTGCTTATGGCTGCATCCATGTTTTCTAGGGCAGAGTTGCATGATCCAAAACACATGTATATTTAACTTTATAGAGTCATCTTTCTTTGATATATATTCTTCTTGTAGGTTTTTTAATGTTGATTTCTATTTAACATATTCTAGATACTGTGGTGAATTTTTAATTAACCAACTTGATTTAACAATCATCATTCTGAGTGATTGGAAGACTCTAAAATGCTGTCATCACAAGTACCTTTCTCCATTTTAAATGCCATCTTGAAGGTATTTTAATCTACACAGCCTTTCAGTCCCCCAAAGTAATCACTATTACCACTGCTATGATTTTACTCACTAGATATTTGTTTATATTTGATATGTGGGCACATCAACTTTCTGAGATTAATATTTTGTTTCCATTATTTACCTTTATTCTATGTCTTTGCTTTTGGTGAAAGTGAGGTATTCGGATCTCTTACTTTTGTCTGAAAAACTTGACACTTTAATAATTTCGTGAAACAGCACTCAGGGGCTGGAGAGGTGACTCAGTGGGTAAGAACACATACAGCTCTCCAGAGGAACCCAGTTTGAGCCTAGACCACACATGGGACAGCGCACTGCTTCTACTTCTGCCTTGGAAGATCTGACCAGCGCCCTCTCCTGGACTCCACAAGCAATGCATTCATGTGTACATTTCCACTCAGCACACATACACTCATAATTTAAAAATAAAGCAAAATCGCTTTGAAAAGAATAATTTTTATAATTTTACATAATTATTCAAATTCTCATAAACCCTAATATTCTTTTGTTATAACAGATCAAATCTTTTTTTAATATTTATATTTCATTAAGGTTCTGTGTTGTTTAAAGCAAAAGGAAAAAAAACACTCTGTTAAAGATTTTAATACAGTGATAAAGATATTACATGATGCAATTTCTATACAATTTGGGGGGTTTTTGCAAATTAATTAGTAATGTTTGCTTCTTTCAAATTTTATATTTTGATACTTAAAATATATTTCATCCATAGATCTTTGCAAACTGTAAAAGTAGGTATTGGTATTTTAAAACTATTGTATTTTTTTAAAAGAGACTTATTTATTTTTGTTTCTTGTATATGGGTGTTTTTCCTGCATGTGTGTACCATTTGCATTGGTGTCTATGGAGGCCAGAAAGGAAGAGTCAGATCTCTCATAACTGGGGTTATGGAAGTTATAGGTATCCAGAATTTAAGTAATCACTCATTAAAATAAGATAGATATTTTAAAATAAGAAGTATTAGTTGTAGATCTTTTTTTTTTTGGTTTTTTGAGACAGGGTTTCTCTGTGTAGCTTTGCGCCTTTCCTGGAGCTCACTTGGTAGCCTGGGCTGGCCTCGAACTCACAGAGATCTGCCTGCCTCTGCCTCCCGAGTGCTGGGATTAAAGGCGTGCGCCACCACCGCCCGGCTTTGTAGATCTTTTTTTTTTTTTTTTTTTTTTTGAGAGTCTAGTAGAATCCTGTTGTGAGTCCACTGGGTCTGGATTTTTGGTTTTTGTTTTTTGTTTTTCGAAACAGGGTTTTTCTGTGTAACAGCTCTGGCTGTCCTGGAACTTGCTCTGTAGACCAGGCTGTCCTCAGACTTACAGAGATCCACCTGCCTCCTGAGTGCCGGGATTAAAGGGGTACACCACCACCGCCCAGCGTGGCAGCTTTTTGAATTGAGGAAAATGAGATGTATTATGGAGGGAGACTTAATCTGTGATTGGCTATATGCAGAAGGACAAACTGAAGATTCCTAAGTATTATGGCTTGAGAGAACAATGACAATATCAGGAGTATAGAATTTGTGCAGACCACCTACAGCTTGGCTCTAAGGGGCTACCAACCTCTGACTGGCTCCCTTGTCTGATACTACATCATGATGGCTAAAAAGGAAACCAAAACCAAATATGAACTCAACTTATGAGTTCATAAATTCAGCAAAAATGTATTAATCCTATGATACTTACCATTCTGGAAACTAGGGATGAATCTATGCAGAAACATCCCAACATCACTGTTAGGGGAGATTTTGATCACACTCTGACACTCCCAAGACTGACAATAAACTTTACCTTGAATCAGAGGGCGGAGCTAGCTACTAGCTGACCAGAATCAGCCATATTGATTTTGGAGGACCTAGGACAGATAGAGAGACACAGGAAACAGTAGGGAAGGATGAAAAAGATTTGTGGCTGATTTAGATTGAGGAAGGAGAGAGAAAGAGAGGAGGTCACTGGTCGCTTCTCTGATCAATCAGATTTGACCCCATATCTGACTCCTGAGTTTTTAATTAATAATAGAATTAATTTAGATAATCACAACACATTACTAATCATCTACCTATGCAACAGTTAAATGTAATGAATTGTAATCTACCCATGGAACAGTTGAAATTTTTCCATTGCCATCTCCTTGAGTTTTTTTTTTCCCAAATGTTTTCAAAGCGAACTTTTTACTGAAGCCTTCTTCTAGCACCCACGTAGGGTTTTCTTCCTAACAAGTATAATTAATTGGTTGTAGGAGCTTGACATGTTGTGTGATGGTATTATTTGGCTCAATGGGAAATAATCCCATTCTTGATTAGTGATGCCCGGTAAAGCCTCCAGCGGGAGAAGTGTCAGGAAATGCACTAACCACGCTGGATGGCATCCCATCCCATCCCCTCCAGCCAGCTGGAGCTCCCGATGGCTTTTATTAATACATTACACTTTAAAAGCATGCCCTAAAAATTGTCTTGTACTCACAAAATCCCCAAGTGAAAGGCAGCACAGACACAATCCAAAATGGCTGGGAAGGACAGTGTTACTACCTCATTTCCTAATGGAATCTAAGGACCCAGACCTCTTAAAAGATAGTGTGTTTTATATGTTGTCTTTTTCTCTGTAAAGATAAAAAGGGATTGTGGCAAAAAGCAAACAAACAAAACACATAAACGTGACATCACACAAACATTGTCCAATCTCTCAGGTTATTTTCTTTGGTCATTGATAGTGAAAGCTTTGATTCAAGGGTCTTAACTGTGACCCCCAAATTACTCTTCCATTTGTGTCAAGCCTCCTGGGCTTGACCCGATTCCAGGAGAAATGCTGTCACAATTAAAGGCGGTTCTGCTTCCTTCCGCTGCCGAGGAGGCTGGTATTGATTGAAGACAACTTCAGGCTGCGCCCCTCAAATGAAAGAGCTGTTGCAGCAGGTGGGGGGGCTGCACAAGGACATAGGCGTGTGTGCATGTGTGACATGAAAGGCGATCTGAGATTTCTCTAGAAAGCTACCACAGAAACTAAAATTGGTTTGCTATTGTTGTCTTCACACACCAGACGTAGCTGAAGAGAAAGAGCTAGAAACTGGACTTCTATCTTGGCTTTTCCAACTCTGATGAATTCTGTAGTGGTTTCTAAATAAAAAGTGATTCACTATTTTCAAAACCTGCTCGCACCCAATGTCTTTTATTCCTTTAAATAGTTTATTTTGTTTCCAAATATGGTAGAAGGAAATAAGTAACTTCCAAGTAGAAGACCAGTTTGCAATGACCTGCAGCAAGGTACTCTTCTGGTACAGACTAGAGAACCCCACCTCTGTACTCAGCCTATGCTACAAAATAAAACGCCAAAACACAAGGCTGGACATCCCAATTACAGTTCTTCCTCCAGTTTTTAAGCAACTGCAATAGCTAAAACCAAATACAACCTCCAACGTAAGGTGTTTTGCCCATTTTTAATTTTAAAAAAACCTAGCTGATCTCAAGGCAAAGTCCTGAGGACACAGAATTTTCCTGTTTAGACTGTGAAGAACTAAATACAGCCTTTTCCAGCCAGGTCACTTAGAAAATCGTGTCCTATTCTCTATACTTTAGTGTGTCTCACAAAAATCCCTGGAGGAGGCTGGAGAGAGGGCTCAGTGGTTGAGGACACAAGTTTGAATCCTCACACCCACACCATAAGGCTACTCACAACCTCCTGAAACTCCAACTCCAGGGGGTCTGGTGGCCCAGGCCTCTGTCCACTGGCACTCACATGCACACCCTACAAACCGACACACATGCATACACATGACTGTTTTTTAAATTTAAAAATCCTATGAGTGCTAAAGAGGTACTGTCCTATTTATTTCAAAATTTATTCTTTTATTTGTTATTTCCACAACTTAAGAATTTTAAATTCTGATTAGGACCAAAAAAAAAATTGTAACACACAACCTCTTTTATGAAGTCACAGGAACTGGAAGTTGTCATGAGAGACTTTCATCTCCCTCTGCCAGCAGTATGTGTTTCTATGCTGGTAACACATTACCAAACGTTGCTAAATTGAATTGTGTACATAAAGTAATAATTTAGGGATAAAACGTGTAAAAATAAATTAGGAATGCTCAACACAAGATACACGGGTTGGACATCTTTGACTCAAAACTTTGAAATGCTTCCATATTTGGGAGAGTTTGTGCTTTAGCAAATACCATAAGCAGAAAACTTCACACCTGGTCTTGTGTGAAAGGTTATTGTCAGAAGAAAGATACACTAAGAATGTGTGAAATTACCTTCAGGTGATGTGAAAAAAATGTGCATTTGAAGTATTTTAAACATGTTAAATTCCATATTCATATTTCTGTTCCATTCCCCACTATATCTCAGTGGGTACAGGAAAATATTCCAAAATTTGAAAACTGAAATTTATGGTATTTTTTCTTCTAAGCATAAATTAAATAAGGGACACTCATTCACTGTATTTGTTCATAAACACATGTATTAAAAGCACAATTTAAATAGTTGTACATTTATAAACACGAGAAAAATATAAAATTATAAAAAAATGTATTTGGAGATTTTCAGCCCACCAGTGACAACTTGACTTACTAATGGTGATACTGAGATACTGTGTCCTTGACACCACTGGGTGGCTTCCTTCACTGTGTGGGTGGCATTGTGTTTATGGCCACTTGCTTTCACTGTATGGGAAGCATTGTGTTTATTATCACCACTGTTCCATCGTGGTACCTGAAGTGTTGGGAGATTCACCAATGTCCCGACGAGTGATGGGTATTCTTCCTACATGAGCATTGTATATTATTTCCTTCCCTTAGCTGGTTGCATTAAAGTTATTATAAGGTTTGAAATGTGTCATGTTACTGGATTCAGGGCCTCATGGGGGAGGTCTTATGGGAACTCACAGAAGCCATGAAAGTATGACCACCTGACATTCACAGCTCCTCTGTGGGCTTTCTCATGGTGGCATTGGTCATGTTCAATGGGAGCAGACCTGCTGTGGTTAGACATGCACAGTGGAATTCAAAACTAGTCAATAACACTAGGCATTCTCATTGCTGTGTTAGGTGGTGGGTAGAAAATTAAATCCATTCAAAGTTAAGATACAGTACTTCTGTTAACATATTTGGAAAATATTAATTATTCTCAATATTTACATAGTGGACTTCTCAAAATCAAAGGTTAACATGCTTGGCAAAACCTTGTGGTCATGACAGGGTGAATACCGCACTAATTATTTAAGATCTGAGGAATATTGCCCCTCAGGAATGTCCCAGCCCTTAAGCTGCATCTCACAAATCTCTCCCTTCCTCTGCCTTTATGTTCCTTCCACAACCAATCCATCATATCACAACTGTGCTCCCCCATGCATCTGCTTCTTTGCCCATCCTTTTGATTTTCTGCCCAGTCCAGAAAACCCACAAGTTCCAGGAAAGTCCCACTAACCCCTAGTCCTCAATGCCTACAGAGTTTCTTCTACCAAGAGCAGTTTCCCAAGAAAAGCTGACTCCCTCAGATGCATCAACAGATTCTAATAGAGGAAGTTTACATTTAAAAAGAATAGAAGAGGCTTGGGAGATATCAGGAAGGTATTTACCACACAAGCAGAAGGACCTGAGATCAGATCCCCAGCATTTATGTAAAATCTCAGGCCCAGCATTGAACATTTGTAATCCCAGTGTTGGGGAGGTGTTGGAGGCCTGAGTTAGAAAACTCTAGGTTCCGTGAAAGGCCTGTGTCAGCAAATAAATAGGTAAGTAAATAAATGGAGAGCAATCGAGGAAGACATGTAACATTGAACTATAGCCTCCATGCAAACTCACATACACACACACACACACACACACACACACACACGAGAAATGGAGAAGCCTAGAATGGCTGCAATACCAACACTTCAGAGGCTGAGGTAGGAGGGTTGCCACAAGTTCAAGGTCAGCCTAGCCTACATAGCAAGATACTGACTCAAACCAACAAGAGAGAAGTTAAAGAAGAAAGGAAAGAAAGACAGAGAGAAGGAAGGAGGGAGAGAGGGAGGAAGGAAGAAAGGACAGACTGGCAGCAGAAATCACATCTGTTTTTCCCTTAATGTTAGACTTGCCAGCCTCCAGAACCCACCTCAGTGCTACCAATAAATGGAGGGTGTCAAGGGGAAGTTTAACATAGCCAAAGACAGGGCATGGAAATGGGATGCATACAGTCATTGCCATGCAGCATTTTTTTTTCCGAGACAAGGTTTCACTGTGTAGTTTTGGTGCCTGTCCTGGATCTCACTCTGTAGACCAGGCTGGCCTCGAACTCACAGAGATCCACCTGGCTCTGCCTCCCGAGTACTGGGATTAAAGGCATGCGCCACCACTGCCTGGCCATTTGGCATTTTTTTTTTTTAACCAGCAAAGATGAAAACCACAAAGACTGTTCACCCAGGCTATCACCATTCTGCACCCACGGGAGTGTAGCTTGCTCTGTGTTTACTAGCCATGGTTCTTGTCTCCAAAAGAATGAAAATAGAACAAAATAAGGACTTTAAAAATAGGCATATCAAGCCATTTTACTTAGTGGAAACTGTTTTTGACTGTAAGTGGGACAAAACAGATTTTTTTTTTTTTGAGAACCGATTTCCTTTGAGGACATCTTGTCTCTAACTCAACTAGCATCTCTAACCTTACTGAGACTTGGCTACAATGACAGAGCTTACCTCAGAGCAAATTAAGTTCTAAAAATTTCTTCCATCTTGCCATTGAAATAATATTACAGACGATGCTAATTTCTAACATGAACGCACAAATCCAGATCATTTAATAACAGAGTTTAAAAACTGCCAGCTTAACCAAAGCTCTTTGGAATGCAATATCAAAGCTGAGATCATTGCTTATAGTTTTCCATTTTTGTCCATTAGTTCATACTTCTAGAGCTAATTCTATGGAACTGGCAGTTCTTCAGGGAGTGTGTTGTATAAATAAAGGTTTGAAACAGGGTGTGGGAAGGAAACCTCAGAACAGAGAAGTTGAGTAAGTTACTCAAGGGCACAGTGCCAGTTACTTAGCTTAAGGATTCAGACCCAATGAGGTAGGTCCACAGTCCATGTTCCTAGTCACTCTGAATCTGGGATGCCTCTACATGTATGAATTCAGTGTACCACTTGTTACATTTCTCATCTCTTATCTATTTCCTTACATACCACTGAGAGCATTTCAGAATCTTATCAAGTCACATTCACAGAATTCACCCACCAATGTATAGTTGGTAACAAAAGCCAACACATTAATTACCTCCATTCAGATGCTATAAC
The DNA here is from genome assembly GCA_902168415.1 of Peromyscus melanophrys. Lineage (NCBI taxonomy): Eukaryota > Metazoa > Chordata > Mammalia > Rodentia > Cricetidae > Peromyscus > Peromyscus melanophrys. The sequence goes on along the minus strand of CABHPR010152209.1, from coordinate 25,001 downwards.
TTTCAAGCATGATGGTCAAGGGCCTGCATGTCCGTCGTTGAGTACAGAGGTAGGAACAGAGCTTTAGAATTAAAGGGACATGGAGAGACTCACAACACAACTTAGTGACTTCTCTCCTGGAGCTTGGCAGTATTGTCCTTGTCCAAAGAAGTGGAGTGGGACAGGACCCTCCCTGTAGAGCCTGCAGCCTGGTCAAGTGTGGAAGAGTCTTAGGACTTGTTATCTGGATTTATGAACTTGGGAATGAACCACCCAGAAGAGCTACAGGAACCAAAAGTTGCTTATTTGCAATGTGGCAAAGAGAGTGCAGATAAAGGATACCATGACGGGATTATTAATGAGGATGCCATGTGAACTAGGACCTATTCCTCAATGAGCTCAAGATAGATTGTCTCCACTTTTTCTCTTCAATCCAGCAGCCCTGTCATTCTGTCCTAGAAGATTAGATCAGTCTAGACCTATTTGTAACAATGTCAGTGACCCGTTCTTTTGTAGATGTCTTTAAATTGATTTTGGGATGATTTATTATGCGGTCTTTTAAGTCTAGAAATTATTAGTCAATAATGATTTGGGTTCTCTTTCCTTGCTTTATGTAGGAAAAAAAGTACAGGAGAGCATCCTTTCCTTAGCATAAGTCATTAAAAACATTAGTTCATAGGCTTATGATGACTTCTACTGAGTTTCAGAGTTCTTAGATGACTAGCCACCAATCTAGCACCTACTCCACATACATAGATTCATGCCCACCCACCTACGAGTTCTCATATCTGTTCCGTACGGCCATATTCAAAACTAGCAAGGTTGGCTAAGAGTTGTCACTAATGTGAACAATGCCCACCGTGCTTAGCAATCCTTTCCCTAATTCTGTGACTTCGATGATTCAGCATGAAAGCGTCCAAGCATGAAAACGTGCATTCCTTTATACACTAAAACATAAATAATGGGGATTGGGTGGGAGCACACGGCAAATGAAATGGGAAATGCAGTGTTGAAGCTGGCTTGACCCCTTTCTCAGAAAGTAGAGATGCATAAGAGCAATCTTCAAAAACAAGGGACTAAGACCCACTGATAAGTGAAGCAAAAGGAAGTCTTCCACATTCCAGTTAACTGAGCAAGGATCTTGAAATGACCAGGGAACCCTTTCTCCTGCTCATTTTTAATGCCTCTACTGAAAAGCATTGTACATTAAAACAGATGAGACTGGGCATGAGCAAAATTATCTCCAAGGCCACTTTTGTCTTCAATGTGAAAATATCACCTCCCTCAGCCCACATACTTGTTACCTTTCTCCCCACACTTTCCTTCTCCAAGGGTCTTGTGCTCACTGTTAGAGACTCAGTTTGTCTTATTGGATACTAGAATCCAAACACTGTGAGTTAACAATATATCATGGTCCCACCTGCAGCTGTAACCATTAGGCTTACCTAAAGCCTAAGTTGAAGACAGAATCCAAGTTACCACATTTAAAAGTTGTAATGGGGGAGAGGAGTTGGAGAGAAGGCTCAGAGGTTAAGAGAGAGCTTGTTTCTCTTACAGAGAATTAGAGTTTAGTTACCAGCATTCATATTGGGCAGAACACAACCACCTGTACCTCAAGCCCCAGAGGATCTGATACCCTATCCTGGCCTCAGTGAACACCCAAATTCGCGCGCGCGCACACACACACACACACACACACACACACACACACACACACACACTAATGTAAATCTCTTAAAATTGTATTATGAGACTGTCTTGTTTTAATTATTTATATGCACTATGTTATTTATTCTTCTAAATAATGCTATTTGATGGCCCTTGTGGTGATTTGAAAAAAATAAAATGCCCCCCAAAGGGAGAGGCACTATTCAGAGGTATGGCCTTGTTGGAGTAGGTGTGGTCTTATTAGAGGAAGTGTGTCACTGTGGAGGCAGCCTTTGAAGTCTCATATATGCTCAAACCATGCCCAGGGAAACAGACCACTTCCTGTTGCCTGTCAAGATGTAGGACACTCAGCTACTTCTTCAATACCATGTTTGCCAGCATGTCACCTTGTCACCATGATAATCAACTAAACCTCTGAAAATGTGAGCCACCCCAACTAAACGTTTTATCTTTAGAAGAGTTGCTGTGGTCATGGTGTCTCTTCATGACAATAGAAACCCTAAATAAGACAATCCTATAGTATAGATGAGAAAATTGATGCCCAGAAAAGTTTAAGTAACTTTCCAAAATTAGTCTCAAAGCCAGTCCTCAGCTAGCCTCCCAAGATTCCTGTGATTGAAACAGCGTGATTGTCTGATCTCAAGGGTTTCTAGAAAAAAGGAAAATGTGTTTTAGGTTTTGTTCTAGTGCTTTGAAAATGTTTACTTATTGTATTAATGTTTTCATGTCTGGCTCTTATTTTTTTTTAAATATTTATTTAACATATATGAGTGACCTGTCTTCAGGGACACCAGAGGAGGGAATCAGATCTCATTATAAATGGTTGTGAGCATGTGGTTGCTGGGAATTGAACTCAGGACCTCTGGAAGAGCAGCCAGTGCTCTAAAGCACTGAGCCATCTCTCCAGCCCCTGGCTCTTATTTTATAAAGAACTTTGTTACTAGAATTTCTCAAGATGTGATTGAGTTATATGCAGAAATATTTCTATCATTTTCTTCCTTTTATCCTCTTTGCATATCAGCCCCGGCTTGGGACACCATACCTCAGAGACTGTGGGGGCTGTTCAATTTGCTCAGGCCCTCTAAACAAGTGTTCATTTTTGTGTACATTTATCAGGCAGATACAGGATATTATACATAGCCCTCAATGCTTATCAAGGCACAGAGAGAAAGCAGAATCTTAGACTTAAAGTAACCTCACCCATTTGTCACAGTTACATATGTTTTTTCTTTACAAATGGAACCTCAAGTCTGGCATTTGTATAAGAACAAGCATGTGAAAGCTTGAATCTACCTTTATTCTGTAAACATTTGCATTTATGACTTTCATTCAAGGAGGCACAATTATAATTCTTATATATACTTTCTGGGATTTAGCCACTAAGATCTTAGGGAGTCAGTGGTGGCACACACCTGCAGTCCAGGAGGCTGAGGCAAGAAGATCACATGTTTGAGGCTGTGCTGGGCTACATACTAAGACCCTTTCTCAAAATGTTAAAGGTGGGGCAATAAAGAGCATACTGATTTCTTAGAAGAAAATCTTACCTTACCTTGAATTTGCTTTCAAGAATAGAGTTTGGGTATAGTTTATTAAGTGCTTAATTCTATCCATTTTATTGCTAGTTTTTAGAGGAAAAAGTTGATAATTCTCATTTAGGTACAATTATCTTGTGTTTATACCTTTTAATTAATTAATCAATTTATCTGTTGCCTTCTCTTCCTTCTTCATTATGAATAGATAGGCTTTGGGTAGGTACTATACCTCAGACAAACATATTCATTGTTCTTCTTTATGCTCAAATTAGTTTATTATGGGCCAGTGGGAGGCCGTGGGTGTTTTTATCACAAGGTTCCTTATGAGCTAACAAAGCCCCTTCTCTGTAAACAGTATGTAGTATTATTGTTGTTTACGTGGTCAGACCCTAGAGAATCAACCTTTCCTCTAAGGGTTTCTGAATTCAAAATATGAGCCCTTGAAACATTAAATATTCTTGGGTTGCCATTTGTTCTGGGCTTCATCAATGGGCAAAGCTAGGAGAAATACAAGTTTGAAAGAAAATAATTTGAGATTTTACTAATATTTCCATTCTGATCAAAATACTTCTAAAATTTAACTTCTATTGCCGTTATCATTTTTATGCTGGAAACTTAGATCTCTAGTCACAATTTTCATTTATGTTATGTTAGAACATATGGGTAGATTAAAATGACATTACTATTAGTCATTCACAGTTCTACTTCTGTAACATTCTGAGGTTTTCTTGCATCTGTATGGAACTCAAAGAGCACAACTGTGCATTTCTGTAACTTGCTACAATTATTCTGTGCTGTGATGACCTTCACTTGGTGTGAAATTTGCTAATTCATTTCAGTCTTTTATCAGTTTTTAGAAACTATCTTTTTTGGGGGGATTAAATTCTTTAATTAACTAACTAACATGAAAACTTCAGGCCAAGCAAGAGAAACAGAGAATGGATTTACATTCCCAAGACCTTTTAAAAATAGGCAAGAAAGACAAAGTAATGCTGTTCAAAATATTGGGTATCTAAATGTTGATCCCAGAGAGACAGATAACAAGGGAATCTGGAACATGATTGACCAAATTTGCTGCCCAAGGAGGAAAACCCAGGCAGTGTGTGATAGAGTCTAGTAGTTGATGAATAAGAGCTATGAACCCAGAAAGACCACCACTTGGGGCTGCAATGAAGAGTACATGAGTAGAAAGGCCAGCACAAAAGGGCTCTGGATAGCCATGATCCTCCTCCAAGTGTTAGCAGAGAGCTGAGCCACACCAGAGTCGGAAGCGCTATTCAAGGTCACGGGAATAAGCACTATGTAAGGTCTAGGAAATGTTTCTTAGGAGGTAGAAGCCACTGCACTCAGTGTACACAGAGACATGTTTCCCCAGCCTCTAGAGCTCCACAACTCACAGAACAGTCTAGTTCTCAGAAAGATCTTTCCTCAGTGTTTAGCTGGGCATAATTAGTGGTAAACTACTTAGAGCCATGTCATGATCTTAAAAGCAAGACCCAGGGATGTAGAACTGTGGTCAAGAAACTTAACTACATCCCAGAGTAAAACTCAAGATGATTAGGGAAGATGAAAATCTATGAAGTACCCAGAAAAGCAAGAAGTCACAATCTCTGGTATCTGATAAAAAGTTACAAGGCAATCAAAGGAAGGGGAAAGGAAAAAAATCTTCCAGAGGAGAAAAAAAATGCAATTAGAACTGATATAGAAATGACAAGCATGTTAAAATTAGCAGCCAAGGACTTTTAAGAAGGTATTTTAATTGTGTTCTACTGCAGGTTGAAGAAGTTAATGGAAGATATGAAAGATATATTTAAAAAAAAAGAAGCAGACTGAGCGTCTAGGGCTAACAATGACAGAGTTTGATATTTAAAATGTACTGAGTGGGATAAATGCCAAGTTTGAATTTGTAAGAAGAGGAGATTTGTGATCATGGAGACATGGCATCAGAAGCTATATAAAATGAAACAAGCAGAAAAAAATAATAGACATATAAATAGACAAAAGGATTCATCAGTAAATCCTGGAATAACTTCCCAAAGACAAAGATACACACAATTTAAAGTTCTCAAACGTAGGAGGGATTCAGAAACAGTAATCGAGGAATTAGGAGATAGAGACATTTTTAATTGGATAAAAATTATGAATCTGTAGATCCTGGAAGCAGGGGAAACTGCAAGCACCGGGATCACAAAGAAAACTACATCAAAATACATTATAACCAAACTGCACAAAACCAAGGATGGAGGAAATAAAAAGGGGAAAGACATACTATCAATAGGGATCTAAAACTGGATGAGACCACACTGCCCATCTCAAACATGGCTTCAAAACAGTGGGGTAGAGGTGAGCCTTCCAACCCAGAATTTTATATCCAGCTAAAGTAGTCTTCAAAAACCCAAGAGCAATAAAGTTTTTTAAACCAATTGAATTATGAGTTCATTTTCAATCAAACTACAAGAAATTTTCAAAGAAATGTACCAAGCATATGAACTTGTGGCCTGCTTGTGGGCCACATTTAACCAAGGAGGGCTATAAATGGAGCCCAACACAAAAATCACACACTTATTTCAACCATATCAAGATTTCTCAATTAATTTGTTTGTAATTTCATTGTGCACTTCTCAAGCTTGCCTTGTTGCAATGTCAAGAGATTAGGTGTGAATTCATTAAACAGAAGAGAAATGAGGCTGGGTAGAAATATGTATCCACAGGAAAAACAACACTGGAAATGGTAACTATATGTCTTTAAAATTATATATAGTTTTATACATAGTAAGATATAAAAATTATACATATCTTATCTCTTTTAAAGGTATGTTACTGTTTAAGGGAAATGATAATAATGCAATATAGGATTCCTAATGAATATGAAAGTGAAGTGTATGGTTAAATTTCTATAAACGTAACAAGAAAGCATGTGTCCATCATAAATCTAGTAAAAGTGTGGCATCAAGAATATATAAGCAGTTCTTTTTTTAAAAAAAAGTTTAATTTATTTTATGTGTAAGTTTGCCTGTATGTATGTATGTATGTATGTATGTATGTATGTGTATGTATGTATGTGCACCATACGCATGCAGTGCCTGTAGAGGCCAGAAGAGGGCATCAGATCTCCTAGAACTGGAGTCAAGATGGTTTGTGAGCCACCAGGCAGGTACTAGGAACAGAACCTGAGCCCTTTGAGACTGCTCTCAACTGCTGAACCATCTCTCCAGCCCCTATGAAAAGTTCTTGAACCACAATTAAAGACACTAGACAAAGAACTGAAATAGATGCTTCACCAAAGAGAAAATATGTATCAAATAAGCATGTATTATAATATAATATAAATATCTTGAAGTCATTTGGGAAATGCAAAGTAGAGCCAAATGAGATCCCATATAAATGCCTATTTCAATGATTCAAGCTAAGCCACCTGTCCTTCCCAGTGTTAGCAGGATGGAATGGAAGCTCTCGTGCATAGCTGTCATCCAGGTAGAACAGCAAAATTAACTGCAAGACATTTCCCGCTTTTTGAAAATGTTGAGCATAGACCTATCATATGACCCAGGGACGACTCCTCCGTATTTGTAGCAGAGAGATAAAGGAATGTGTATGAACAGTGCTTCTACACTAATAAGCTTGGCTGCTTCATTTGTAATTGTCAATAATTAGCAGTGGAGAGGATGTAGGAAATGTAAGTATCAGTCAGTTGTGGTGGTATTGTGTTCCCCAACATATTGTGCACCCTAATAAACTTATCTGGGATCAGAGAACAAAACAGCCCCTAGATACAGAGGCTAGAAAATGGTGGCACTCACGCCTTTAATCCTAGCATTCCAGAAGCAGAAATCTGTCTGGATCTCTGTGAGTTCAAGGCCACACTGGAAACAGCCAGGCATGGTAACACACGCCTTTAATCCCAGAAAGTGAGCCTTTAATCCCAGGAAGTGAGAGCAGAAAGCAGAAAGGTATATAAGGCATGACAACCAGGGACTAGGCTGGTTAAGCATTCAGGCTTTCGGGAAGCAGTTCAGCTGAGATTCATTTGGATAAAAACTCAGAAGCTTCCAGTCTGAGGAAACAGGACCAGCTGAGGAACTGGCGAGGTGAGGAAGCTGTGGCTTGTTGTTTCTCTGATCATTCTGCGTTCACCCCAATACCTGGCTCTGGGTTTATTTTTATTAAGAAGAACTTTTAAGATTCGTGCTAAAGTCAATGAACAGATGAACAGTATGGTATAGCTCGACAGTAAAATACTACTCTGAAATTAAAAGATACAAACTACTGATACATGCAAAGGTATGCATGAATCCCAAAGTAGTTATGCTGAGTGAAAGCAGCCCAACACAAATGCGTATGGCAGGATTACACACATATGCAAAGAAAATACAAAGTAACAGATAACAGAAAGCAAGCTAGGAGACCGGGTATCTGGAGGAGGAAAGGTCAGAGGTAGTGGGTGGGATCTGACGGGAGCAGGAGAAGAGGTTATGCTGGTGGACATACGATTGGTTATCTTATTTATAGAGGTGGTCGTATGGGTGGGTGTATTTCTTAGTCACGACTTGTCTGATCAAGCCTTTAAATACATATGGTTTTGCTCATGCTCGTTATATTTTAGCAAGCAATTATAGAATTAAATTATACACCCCAGGTATTATGTGATTGTTTTGAGGAGTCTCAGTTCTACCCAAGCTTCTTTCATTCCATGCTATCATTCTTTCTCACTTAGCTACCCAGGTTGGCCTTGAACTTGTAGTCCAGGGTGGCATGAACTGTGATTGTCATATCTCATCCTCTCAGAGAGTTGGGATCACAGTCCTATGCCAGGCCTAGCTGTCACCCATTTGTAGTACTGTGTTTTATGTCCTGCTCCAGTACTGCCTGGCACAGTTTTAAGGAGACATGTGTGTTTCACTTTCTTAACTCCAAAAGCCATCTTCGGTGTCTGCTTCCCTTTTCTTTTGTTGTGTTTCTTTTCATAGCAGACCATCCCTAAGGGTCATGCCACAAGCATGTAGAGATTTTCACTCTTCAATTCGACATTTGTCTGGAACTACTTTGTGTCAGTTTCTGCTTTTGAGTTGTTTTCTTTCTTTCACATGTATAAACAGTGTGTCCTTGAGACTGACTCTAAGAAGTAGTTCTGGCAGTAGACAAGATGTTCTTTCCTAAATATTGAGGTTTGCAAAATTGATATTCAGTGGTGTGTGTGTGTGTGTGTGTGTGTGTGTGTGTGTGTGTGTGTGTGTGTGCTTGTATGATGTATGTGCACAATGTATATACATGTGTTGGTCTGATAATTTCTATTTCTAACAGAGTAAAGTAAGATGATAGATAGATATAGATAGACGTTTGATAGATGATAGATTATATGATATGATATGATATGATATGATATGATATGATATGGTATGAGAAATAGATGACAGACATAACAGCTAGATGATACATCTTCCTTTATTTCACACTAAATTCTTACTTAGGATGATTATATTATTTTTATTTAAGCATTCTGCTCAGGTGGAGCCAGAGAGAACTCCTTGTAAGATGGAAATTTAACACGTGTGTGGTGCATTTTAATCAGTTTGCTTTTAAATACCTGTGAAGTGGCTGGGTAGAAGAGTTAAATGCATGTAGACTGCAAATACTAATGAGATGCTCTTTCTACTATATGTTAAGAATTTTACTTAAGGGAAGAAAACATTTTAAATCCATTACTTGTCTTGAAAGAAACCTGGCCTCATTTAATAGGGGACATCAATGGCAAAGTGATCTGTTCCTAGGAAGAAAACACACAGTGACACTCAATGGCTGTTATCTATTGTTTCCACAATGACCATCATCTTGGGACAACTACCCTTTGCACAAGCATAATGTAAATAAAAACATTTCTCAGTAATTTTTGCAATTGGAGGGATTATCTTCTCATCATGGTTTACATGGTGTGCTTTTAGTATGCAGCTAATGACAGCCTGTAACATAAAACATATGAGACCATACATCAGAAAACCTGATCTCTAGCTACACTTCCACCCCTTATTCTTTCTATGAGCTCCATTGACAGGGCACTTTTCTTATCTTACAATTATGAAATTAGAAAAAAAACAATGTCTCTATAGCTATTTTTCTCCTGAAATATTCATTATAGTTTACCCCTTGAGATCAACCTGAATTCAAAGGCTAATACTTTTAGGATTCATTGCAAATCTGATGAGAAGGTATTTTGTGTGGTGTTGTTGTTATGTTCTTCCTCTATGTTAGCAATTTTTTTCCTTATGAGCCTTATGAGCTGTGGTGCCATTATGTCTCCCTCTGTACCTTCTTTCCGGTGAGCTAATGCCCTGGACATTAGTCCCCATGCTCTGGGCGCACATAGTAGCTCTTTTACCAATAGACAAGGAAGAGCTAACATTCATGAAAACTAGGGTATGAGTCTAGTCTGCCTCCTTTATATAGATTTGAGCCCAGAATGAGCTTCTCATCACCCCAAAGAGTGTTCCTCCTGCATAGAAGCTAGTGAGAATCCAGTGACTTCCTTGCACTCAAACCCAACCACAAGGAACTCATTAGGTTCAAAATGGTGGGACTTTGGGTCCTCCTAGAAATAGGAAGCCTAGTAAAGGAATTCACTGTGTACCATACAAACCATGCAGATTTTGATGAAACTATTAGATGATATCTAGCTCAGAATTTTCTTAACCTTTCTCTTCTATTCTGATTGCTTGGTATAGACAAGCAAACACAATTCCCTGTCATAATGCATGTCCCCTGGTCCCTCAGCCACAGGGTTACCCTAAGTTGCTGAGATCTGTATGGCTTTAGGAGTTTATGCTGACTGGCGTGACAAGGGAATGAAGAAACTATAGACACGGGTACAGAAAAGTTGGGATTGTGTAGGTAATGCTCTTTCATGCAAATGCTCCAGCAATAGCCCAGAAACTCAGTGTGCTGATTTTATACATTGGAATGAATTTATTGTGTAAAGCTGAATGAGAGGGAGGGGTTTAAGATAATCTCAGTAGGATGTCTCAATGAGGGAACAGTGTCAGGTTGCTGTCATCCAAGATGAGAAAGCTGATCTGTACACAGCACATTGTTTTTAGATAATGGTCAGTTGTTCACAGCATCCACACTTGGACCAGAGCAAGTCTTTGTCATTCCTGAGTCTTACCTGGGGAAGGCTTTGCATACTCATGGGTCTAAGGCACTGAGGTCCTTCATACATCCATGGTCATATCAATAATACACATTCACTCAGCATTTCATCTGTTCCCCACACCAAGTCCCCTGCAGGCAGGGAGTAGGAGGTGTAGAAAGAGAAAGAGCAAAGAACAGTGTAGTCACCGGAAAGGTGTTTTTCTAAGGTGGGATAGGAATGATGGTTTAGGCTCTACTGTAGCCTGGCTGAGTTATATGTGACATTGCTTTGTCTGTCAAAGATGTTGTGGTCACTGAAGTAATTTTCAGGTAACCTGTTGTCCTTTAAACCCTCAGTGTTTATCTAGGAATTAGGACATCTGTTTCCCACAATGGTTGGTCAGATGCATCTATTATCCATGGAGGAATGTAAGTGGGGATTCTGTGATTTTATTCAGTGAGTTATGGATTTAATCAGAATCCCTTGATAGACTTAGAATTAATTATCTCTGGAGGTTTGGTAAGCTTAGATCTTTGAACCTAAAGAGCTGAGATGTAAACCAGGGACCACTGTAAATTCAGCAAGGTCATTGTACCTGGGAGATAATTGGACACTTGGGGTGACTTTGGCAATACCTGTATCTGAACAGAACCCCAAAATACAAGAGGTCAGGCCTGCAAGTACAGAGCTTTTGTTCATAGCTTCTGCCTTGAGTACTTCTGAACACTCTCCTTTCCGAGCTTTGTGTGCTTCAGTGTTGATATGGAAACTTTTGTATTGTTGAGAGGGCCAAGGCATTGTTACTATTAAAGTAATAAGACAATGCTCTTTACTAACTCGCTGACAATGCCCTTTATCCTAAGCAAACATGCATTATTCTATCTCAGCCTAATTAATATCATATTTAATAGGTATCTCACTTCATGCTAGATTCCAGAACTCTTTTCAAAAGCAGCAAGCTTAAGAAATTTTACTAATTTAATTGAGAGCAGTCTTAAATTAATTGTATAATTAATCTTGTCAAATTAAGTAACATTTCATATACTACCTTATTAAAGAAACTTGAATATTTTAAATTGCCATGCTATTAGGCATTAATAAAGAAGTTTTTCGTTGGCATTGTTCTGCTTTATAACACAAAGAAGGTAATTGCAATATAAATTGCAATATAAAAGCTAATTTCTATAGTACATTAATAATTAGATACACGTTATTTCCCATTATTTCTTTTTTAATTCAATGGATGATCTTTTTTTTTTAAAGAAAAATTATTCCCAAATAATAGGGTCTATTGTGTGATGATTGATTTCAAGACTGGACTCTGGATCATTTTAGGAGTGCTCTAATTAAAAATAAAATGCATGACTCTACATGACAACGGTATCGCCTACAGAAAAGCTCTTGGGAAATTGGTGACTCTGATGTTTGTGAATAGGAAGCTCATCCATTGTGTGTGTGTGTGTGTTGTGTGTATGTGTGCTATGTCTATATATATCCTTGTGTGTGTGTGTACATAGATATATATGCACAAGCATGGAGAGAGAAGACATGGATGCTGGACATTTTCCTCAAGCCTGAAGGAATCTCCTGTTTCCACCTCTCTATGATAGAATGAGAGATGCATGCATCCATGCTTGACTTTTTGTATAGGTTTTGGGGATTTGAACTTAGGTCCTCCTCCTTGTGTGGCAAGCACATTACTGACTGAGCTATCTCCCCAACCCCAGCCCCTGTGTCTTGGGTAAATGAAGTTTTCTAATTTTGATAAGTCCTTCAGGAGTACAAAACGGTGCCCTCACATCTGAAATAGGTGGCCTTTCTCCATAGAAAGTTGGGGTGACCGTAAGATGGTGTGCAGTACTAGGGATTTTAAGTGGTAAGGTCTCTCTAGGATAGACAGGCAGAAAAGGAATGTATAACGTTTTATCAATATTTTATAGGAAGATGAACTAACTCTCAAGTCAAGCTATAATTTCTTGACTTCCATGAGCACATACATTTTCATAAATATTTGTTCATAATTTTAAGCTTCTGGCTATGTTCCTGTGTTAAAATTCAGAGAGCTCTGCTCATGCCGCATGCCCTAGGCTAAGGCAATCCAGAAACCAACTCCTGCTCATTTCCAGAGAAACTATAGTTATCCTTGACTTCTGATGCTTAAATGTTAGCATTTGTGACAAACAGCCAAAGAGTCCATCTCAAATGCCTGTGCTCTAGCTCACAGCTCTTAGTAGGCATTCAAAATATACTTGGGCAAAGCAAATAGAGAGCTAGATCAATAAATGGAATCAATACAAATATTCAAAAAGTTTTGCTGATGACAGTACTTCTGATTAGCTAGTAAAAAAAATATAGTATTTTCCTAGATTTACTTATGATTGTTGTTATCTAAAAATGGTCAATTGACTTGATGGTTTTTCCTCTATAGAATGATGAAACATTATCTGTCAAATTCCTTTTTGAAAAACAATTCCAATTTTGAAAAAAAAACAATTACAGTAGATAAAGTGTGAATGTTTTTAATGAAATGAAACCAGCCTGTGATATGCAAAATACAACTAATGGGCCAACCTCCTTGGAATCTTTTTAGGGTCACAGTGGTTTGTTGCACACTATTTTTAAAAGACTTATTTTTATTTCATGTGTATGAGTATGATTGATTTGCCTGTATGTATGTATATGTACCATATGTGTGCAATGCCCACAGGAACCGGGAGGAGGCCCCTGATTCCCTGGAATTGGAGTTATAGATGATTGTGAGCTACCACGTGGGTGCTGGAAACCAAACTTGGGTCCTCTGCAAGAGCAGCAGCCAATGCTTTTAAGCACTGAGCCATCTCTTCAACCCCATATCATATGATTCTGACTAAGTTAGTTCAGTTCACAAAGATGGTTTGTGTTTCTCCTTCTGAAGAAATAGCTGAATTTCACTTTCAAACTCCTGGATGTGACTTGTGGTTACCACACCTTGATACATGGGAGAAGAGAACTCCCATGACTTCTGACAGTAACTTTTAAAACCTAGCACTGTGACCTACCCTATTTCCTCTGCACTATCTCAGCAAATATAGAAGTGAAGGGAAATGTTCCCCCCAGCCTGGGTTCCTGAGGAAAAAAGTGCATCAGGTCACAGTCCCAGGAAAGACCTGATGGGTGACGAGCTCAGCCATGTATGTAGTAAGAGCACAGAGTAGATATGTGGTCCCTTATGATAATGAAACTGGAAGAGGTGAGATGGCTCCATCGGGAAGAGGGCTTGCCTCCAAGCCTGACAACCTCCATGATGGAAAAAGAGAACCAACTTCATTAGGCTGCCCTCTGACCTCCTCACATACACTGTGATGGGTTCACCCACCTCTCCCCCCTATATAATAAATAAATGTGAAAAAAATTAAATACTGAGACATATGGTCAGTTCACAAGCACACACAGCAGCTCTCTGTGAGGTGATCAAATTATTGAAATATATGAACATGAGCCACGAATTAGCCCCAGAATCGGGAAAAAAGATGGTTCCTATATTACAGACTCATGAGGATGTCAGGGGTAAAGTGACTTTGGAATGTTGGAGAATGCTTCCTACTTGATTCATAATTTTTAATCTGTTCTCAAACGTTCCTATAAATTCTTTTGGTGTTTTAGGAGATGAAAGTTTGTCTACTTTTAAAGTGTAAAGTTTAGGAGGACATGTGTGAGGGTGGCACTAGGAAACCTCAGGCAGTCCTTAATTACAGTGGAGGTGTTCTGTGAAAGGGTGATACAGCACAGTAAAGCTTTGTTCTATTGGAGGGTAATTTAAACAATGTTTTACTGTTCTAAAACGCTAGACTTATTTACTACAGAAATGTCGGCAATGCAGAAAATCACAGAAGATAAAAGAAGATAAAATTTCCGGCTCATTTCACCAGACTGAGAGAGTCAGTGGTATCATCTGATGGGTATCCATTTGTCTTTTCTCTCATTTCAAGGAAATTATAAGTATGCTATTCAAATTTAGGATGAGAAGTAATTTCTTAAATTATAAGGCACAAAAGATCTTCCTTCCACCATTGATTTTCTCCTCTAGGCAAGCCCACCCCTGAGATCATCTCATTAGCACCCCCTGCTTTTCTCTTGCCCACACACAAACACATCTATTCTACCTACAGAGAATAGTGCATGCATCTATGCATAGATTCGCTAGAAATTGTTTTTAGCAGGAACGAGTTTTCACACCTATTCTCCAGGCAGCATAGATCTCTCTGGCACTACACCAAAGGCTGTCTCGTTTGCTTTAATGGCTGTACAGTATATACTTTCTAAATAAAAGTGTGGCTCCAAGTTATGTATTTTGTATAAAGATACATCTTCTTTATTAAACTATCTGGATTATGGCTGTTCATACCACCCATGTGTTTGGAGTCAGTTTCTAGACTTTCTGTCAACTCTGAGCTATTAAAAATGCATGCATCCCACATAAAAGCTTTGGGGGTATCCTTAAATTCCCTTACCCCAGACCCTGATCCATAGAGAGCCAGGGGAGAGCAGTGTTGCCCATAGGTTATTCCCTAATTTTAAAGTGAGCAGGCCAAGCCTTTTGGTGTCTACTGGTCTACCTCTGTAAAGCCCAGAACCCCTTGTTTTCCCATGGTCAGCAATGTCCTGCAGAGCATCCGATGTGCACAGATCTTTGCTTAAAATTTGACTCACACCCTGTCAGATTTACAACTCACTGGCCCTGTCCTCCTGTCATCAAAGAAAAGTACCAGGAATATCATCAATCCCAGGTAAGTACAAAGAATAAGGACCTCAATTCAACAGCTTTTGTTCATAGGTCCTCTCAGTCCCCCAGTCTCTAGTTTTCAGCAAGGGTAGAGGGAAGTTTTTCAGTGTCCCGCCTGGCCCCATGGTTGGAACGAATCTCTCCCACTCATAGTCCCACAGCCGCTTATAAAATAATTACACAAAGGCTTATATTAATTACAAACTGTATGGCCTATGGCTCTGGCTTCTCCCTAGCTAGCTCTTTCCTCTTAAATTAACCCATTCCTATAATCTATATGTTACCACATGGCCCTGGTGTTACCGGTATGCTGGCATCTTGTTGCTCCTTTGGCATGGCTGGTGTCTCTCCCGACTTTGCCCTTCTTCCTTCTGTCTCTCTGCTTGGGATTCCCACATGGCTATAACCTGACTCGCCATAGGCCAGAGCAGCTTCTTTATTAACCAATCATAGCAATACATATTCACAGCCTACAGAAAGATATCCCACAGCACTTCCCCTTTTCTGTCTAATCAAAAAGGAAAGTTTTAACTTTAACATAGAAAAATTACATATAATAGAACAGTTATCAAACAAGAATTAGTTACCATATCTAGTCTATTTGTATTTGGCAAAATTAAAGAAAATATTCTATCATCTATCCTATATTTGTGAGTCTAAAGTTTCATATCTAATTTATCTTTTATCATAACCAGGGAAAATTATAATTATTACTATTTAGTCTTCAACTACATCAAAGACCCCAGAAGGATATAATATTACCTAAGTAAACAGGAAGTGCATGGCAAGCAACTTCCATAATTCTAGAAATGACAGAGACTGGGGCTCCTCGCATAACCAAACCCTAACACATGCCGGTGGCTGCTGGTCAGTTTCCCCACCCTGCAGAGCACACGGGAACCCCCAGGAACTGCCTGTGGATAAGGCACCACATCAGAGAGAAAGGTGACCATACTGGGCACCTTTCTAGTTCCATGCTTTTAGCAGCTGATCGGGTCACAGACCCTTGCCTGGTTAGGGACTGACTACCCACAGACGGTTCCTTTCCTTTTAAAACGGTTTGGTGCAGCTGCTGCCAACTCCATCTTTTAAAAAGCCTGCCACCACTGCCATTTTGTGCACAGCCACTGCGGCACATGTGCAGCCAGCCCCGCAGAGGGTCTGCAGGTGTCCCGGGCAGCGCTTCTCATGGTTTGGCGTATTACCTCATTGGTTGTGATTCCAGCAGCTCTGCCCAGTACTCTTGCCTGGGTTAGTGTCTGATTCACAGGGCCCATTCAGGGACCTGAGTCAGCTTGCACCAGACCTGTTTTGGTGCTACACCTGTGACACCTACTGGCCAAGCAACAATACTACATCCAAAACTCACTGAACGAGCCAGCCACTCACCTAACCTGGTTAATAACACCTGGAACATCTGGACACATCGGACAATCTTCCAAAAATTTTATCTGAGGTAAATTACTTGATAATTTTACACTTTAAACTGATTAATAAATAAACGAATTATTAAAAATTTTTCTTTACAAATTTTGAATACTTCTCAAACAATAGCAGTCAATTTCACCACTCAGGAATTTATAAACCTTTTTGTTTGTACTATGAATGAAATATTACAGGACATCTATGACCTTCTTGGGACATATATAATGGTCACCATAATAGCAATTAGCATAGTGATGCATCTCATACCATCAAAAAAAATGGCCTAATAATAACAGCAAAAATGAGACATTAATGGGATGGATACAGGACTTAAATAGAAGGATTCTTTCTTTGGAATCCACTAATTTACCACAAGAACTTCAGTCCATGAATAATAACCGGACAACCAGATTTAATTCTATTGATAATAAATATGAATGCTTAATGAATAAAACAATAACACTTCAGAGCAATCTTAATGCCATGCAGATAATTTCTAAGGAGAAAATATCATTGCTAATTGATAGAATAAAGTCTGTGGAATTGTATGTTTCTGATGAACATAAAAAATTGTATGATTCCTTAAAGTCGCTAGAATCCTCTACAACAGAGGAGGTTCGCCCACTGCAACAGGTGGTAGTTAATCAGTTTCAAGCTCTGGAGGAGTCTCCCAGTAAGGATAATAAAGGAGCTAATAAACAAAAGAGCAGAGCCATGCAAGTAATAACATCACCAGGTGGCTCTTATAAAATGGCTTATCCTGTCACCATCCATAAGAAGCCAGCAGATGATACACATCCTGAAGAATATACAGAATACACCTGGCAACCTATTTATGTGAGAGATTTAAACAATATTAGGAAGCAGTAGTCACCTATGGAATACATTCAACATATGTAAAACAGATGTTAAATACGTGGTCTTCTAGAATCACACCAGATGACTGGAATCAGTTAATTTCAGCTGTATTAGAGTACAGTCAGCAATTACAATGGAAAAGCTGGTTTACAGAAGAGGCTATGGCCCTTGAACAGCAAGGTAAAATCAGAGGTTTTGAGATCTCCCAAGATCAAATTCTTGATGAGGGCCATTTCACTGATTTAAATGTACAAACTACCTTGGATGAGCATACATTATCCCTATACCATACAGCAGCTTTAAATGCTTGGGGAAAAAATTCCAGAACCAGGGAAAACAACTGAGCTATACACAAAGGTTTTTCAAGGGTCAAAAGAACCATTTACTTATTTTTGACAAAGGCTGACCATGGTTGTAAATAAGACAATATCAGACCAAGTCTTGACTCAATATTTGGCTTTTGATAATGCTAATACAGAATGCAAAAGAATACTTACACCTTTAAAGGTCAGGTGAGCAACTTTGGAAGAATGGATTCAACATAAAAATGATGTTGAGTCTCTTAATTATGGTAATGAGGCTAGGATAGGAGAGGCGATTTCCAAAGGTGGAAGGAGGCATCAAGGTACTAATGTTTTAACTGTGGTACATCAGGTCATATAAGAAGAAACTGTACATGGAGTGCTCTAGAAGAAATGTTTCTTATAGAAATAACCTAAACAGGAGACCCCAACCTTCTGGATTATGCAGAAGATGTGGCAATGGCCAACATTGGACCAATGAATGCAGATCAATAAGAGACATAGGAGGCAACCCTTTACCAGCAGGATACACCTTGGGAGGCCTCTTGCAGGCCCCCACATTGAACACGGTCCAAACATTTCCAATCACTATAGAGGAAATTCCTCCCCAGGACAACTAAATAACCCAATGCCTAATGTAAAGAATGATACTGTACTGGATGATAGAAGAACTTTGATAGATGGAACAAAAATTCCAAAAACACCATAAAATGAATATTTTGACAGGCTTCCATAAATGAACAAAGATCAAAGCTTAAAGTGCAAATTAATAACATTGTCCTTAAAGGATTAGTGGACACAGGTATGATTGTGACTATAATTACACCAAAATCATGCCATCTGAATTGGCTTCTTCAAAAGGTAGATGTCCAATTTCTAGGGATTGGAGCCCTGTCTCAGGTAAAACAAAGTTCGAGATGGGTTGAATGCATAGGGCCAGAAGGAAAAAAGGAAAGGCTGAAGTCATATGTGGCAAATGTAGCAGTGAGTCTTTGGGGCCAAGACCTGTTACAGCACTGGAATACCCAGATTAAAATTCCTCCAATCTTATGAGTAGAATATAGACCAATTCATGTTTCTGGGAATAATATTATAAGATATTATAAAAAAAAAAAACAGCCACCACCCATTCAGGCTGTACATAAACAGAGCACAACTGCCACTGGACTCTCAGAAGTACCAATGGCCCTCTCTTTAAAATGGCTAACAGGTAAACCTGTCTGGGTTGGACAATGGCCCATGACACAAGAGAAACCACAAGATTTAGAACAGCTGTTTCAGGAGCAGTTAAATGCTCAACACATTGAAGATTCTACAAGCCCTTGGAATTCTCCTATATTTGTTATTTAAAAAAAAAATCTGGGAAATGGAAAATGCTGACAGATCTGAGAGCCATAAATAAAGTAATTCGGCCTATGGGATCCTTACAGAATGGGATGCCCTTGCCCTCTCTGTTACCTAAAGAATGGCCTATTATAGTTGTTGACGTAATAGACTGTTTCTTTACCATACCTTACAAGAAAAGGATAGAGAAAAATTTGCCTTCACAGTACCTACTTATAATAATTCCCAGGCAGTCAAGAGATATCAATGGAAGGTCCTCCCTCAGGAAATGTTAAATAGCACTACCCTATGCTAATATTTTGTGCAAAAATCATTGGAAATAATTCATGCAAAATTTCCACAATCAATAATCTACCATTATATGGATGATACCTTATTAGCTGATCCAAAGTTAGGTACCTTAGAAAACATGTTTGAAGAAATAAAGTTTTGCCTCACTTGGGATTACAAATTGTTCCTGAAAAAATACAAAAAAAGAAATTCTATTAATTACTTAGGATATAAGAGAGATCTACAAAAAATTAGACCCCAAAAAGGTACAACTCAGGAAAGATCGATTGCAGACTCTTAGTTTTTTTGTAAAAAAATTGTTAGGAAACATTTCCAATTTACAGATCATCATTGGAGAATCTAAAGATGGACTAGTAAATTTGGCCAATTCCCTAAAAGGGGACAAGAACTTAAATATTATTGTCCAAGAGAAAAAACTCCTGAGCTACACCAACCAGTTTATTTTAATGATTTGTTGACCTCGGAATGGAAACCAAGGTACGTCCTACACCGGGGAAAGGGTTTTGCTTTTGTTTCTGCAGGAGAGGAAAAACTATGAATACTAACAAAATTAATAAAAATTTGCTTCGAACAGGAGAAACCTCTTGATGAGAAGTAATAGCTCATCCACCAATGTGACAACTCTACAAGTCATAAGAAAACTCAACAAACAAGGGTCAGGGCAGGGCTGTTTTTTTCTTTATAGGATAATAGAAATATCCATCTTCAAGAAATCATAAGGCCTTAGACACCTAGACATCTACCACATAAAGGAAGGACATATCAGTACCAATATACTCTATAGGTAATATCTCACTGCCTAACATCAATATCTCTTTAACTCTAGAATAGTTGTGGTCCTGATTTAATTATAAATCAAGCTGGCTTTGGAGTTGGAATGTGGCTCTCTCCTTCTCTAAACCCAAGCATATTGCTAAAAGAAAAATTAGTTGGCTCTTCCAATATGAGACAGAATCTCCTAAGTGTGAGACAGAAGAAAACCAATAATCTAGGGACTATTGTTGTCAAGATTCTATGTTTTTCCATGCTTGTCCTTGCTTTCTGGGAATCCCTTCTTGATCCAGCATAAATCCAAACTTTCCATTTTGATATTAATAATGTTCAAGTTTTTCCACAGTGAAAAATATGCATTTCCAATAGCAAACACTGAAGTCTTCAGAAGGAAGATGGGGCCCCCACAAGAATGACTCTACTCAATCCAGAAAGATGCCATTGTACCTAAAAACATTACTCAATGATCAGCTTTAAACTGAAAACTCTTCAGGACAGTTCTTAGAGGAGATGGTCCATCATACTATACTTCTAGCCAGAATCTCAGACGATCTTATCCACTACTCTGAGACTGGCTGCAGACTCTACGCTAGTCCTATTGAAACCTAACTATCTAAGCTTTCTTACAGGACCCCACGGAGATACTGTTGCCCCCTAAACAGCAGGAAGCAATTATAAGAAAATGACACCCCCTCTTTCAAAGGTTTCATTTTTCTTAGGGTTATGGATAGATGTTATAGGGTTGGGGGTAGAAAAATAAAATTTAGACTCAGTATTCTCCTTTAGAAAAGAAAAAGAGGAATGGATAGGTATAGTATGTTAAGGTAGTTGTTTTAGTTTACAAACTCTTTCTCTGCCTTTAGATCACAAATAATTTCTTGTTTTATTCTTTATTTTTTATAGTATTAGGCTCTATATTTGATAAGTACACATTAGTTCTTACTTGGGGTATGTATATAAATGAAGATTTATGGTTTTGCATATAAGTTTTGATGTCTAATTTTTCAATTTAATTTAGGAAAAATACTATCATTTTCTACTAATATCCTTTGTATACTTTTCAAACTTTAATTGGCCACGCAAGAATATATTTCCATCCAGACCACACATTTGCTCCATTTGTTGATCTGTGCATCTACACCTTCACCAGTGTCCCATTCTACTATGCAAAGCTGTATCCTGAGTTGTCAAGGATAGTTTCATCCTTCCAACTTTATCTGTTTTCAATTTTATTTTAGCCCTTCTAGTGTCTTCATTTACTTGCAAATTTCACAATCAACTTTTCTATACACACACACACACACACACACACACACACACACACACACACACAAAACTTAGTAAAGGTTCAGTCAATAAGGTACTTGACATACAAGCATGAGGACTTGAGTTCAAATCCCCAGCACCAACTTAAAATGTGGGTTCGTGCAGCTCACTCCCACAATCCCAGGGCATGAGGGTGTTGTCAGCAAAAGACTCCAAAGTCCCAAGACATTGCTGGCCAGCTGATTTAGCTGAATTGTCAAGCTCCAGGGTCAATGAGAAATGTTGTCTCAAAAATAGAATGTTGGAAAAAGGCACCAGATGTTGATCTCTGGCCTGGAATTCTTTCCTTTCGTAATGCATTTGGCTAGCCTGTTATCAGCGTGACACTATTTTCATCCAATGAATTATTAAATAGCTCCTCCTGTTTTTGTCTAAATGATGCGGATTTTATTTATTTGTTAAATATTTGATAGACTTAGCCACATGTACCGGGGAATTTGTTACTTAATGTTTTTAAATTATGAATTAAATTTACTCAGTGAGTATAAGATGGTGAGTCTATTTCCCTAACTTAGGCTTTCAAAGTGATTGATCTATTTAACTTAAATGTGCTGTGTTCAATGAATTGATGTGTTCAGATTGGTTGTTATTTTCATTATTAGTTTAGTGACCACAGAGTATAGAAATACCCTTTCTTATATTCCTGATCTAAGCATTTTTTGTCTTATCTCCCTCCTAATTCACCAGTATTGCTGGAATTTTCCTATCTTGCAGATCTTTCTAGTGATTCAATCTTCACTGAGGCCCCCGTTGCTTTTGTGTTTTTATTTCATTAACATTTCCTTAGTGCTAGTGTCCAAAATTTGATGCAACTGTTTCAGCTCAGTGCATTTTCTAGCTTTCACTACTTCTTACTTGACCTTTGAATTGTTTTGCAAAGGTTTTGTCAGTTTGCAAAGGCTTGGAGATGTTCCTTGTTACCCTGTATTGATTCTACTTTACCTTCACAGAGTAGGCAGTCTACTTTTACAACTTAATTTCACCTGTTAAGATGTCTCCTCAGCTCCTACCCTCTCTCGCCTCGTGGATGAGATTCAGCTTTGTGGCTGTTCAAAGTACACTTGATAAAAATCTATATTCTTCTACTACATATTGACATATTCTATAAAATTCAGTTAGACCCACTGGTTGAGAATGCCATCATTCATTTTGTATTCCTTATGATTTTCTATCTTCCACTTCTGTAGTCAAATATAAGAGTAGAATTATATCTATATTATAATTATGACTTTATCAATTTCTCCTTTAAATTCTGTCTGTTTTGCTTCCTGTATTCTCACATCTGCTGGCAGCTGTATGCTATGCCTATGGAGGAGTGCTACAGTTGTGTTAAATTAATAACATTATATAAGTCTATCTCTGGCAATTTTTGCTCTGAAATCTACTTTGTCTAAAATTAATTTTTTACCACCTAATATTTGTATAGGTGTCTTTTCGTATTTATTTAAAATATATCTACCTATGCTTTTATGTTTCAAGTGAGTTTATTGTAGGTAACATGTAGTTGGGTAATTCTTTTTATAGATTTTTTTCCATCTATATTTTTAGTGTTCTTAGACTATTGCATATAATTTAAATATTTGTCCATGTAGATTTAATTTTATTATTTTAACATTGTTGTTTCTTATAATCAACATTTTTGTACTTTAGCTCAGGTATTCTGTCTCAGGCTCCTCCTGATGCTACATAAGCACCTGATTCAGCTGAGGCTGAAAGATCTGGTATGTCTATGGTGTAGCTGGTCCTCAGTTCCTGACAGGGAATTAGAGATCAGCCTCAGTTTCTCATCATGTGAGGCAAAATATTGATTGCTTTACTATGTTAGCTTGCTTAGCCAGTGTCTCTGTCTCTCTGTCTCTGCTTGCCTGTCTGTCTGCCTGTCTGTAGTCTGTCTCCTCCCTCTCTCCCCTCTCTCCCCTCTCTTCCCTCTCTCCCCTCTCTCTCCCTCCCCCACCTCTCTGCAATATTTCTTTCTCTCTGTCGCTATCTTTCTGTTTTTCTCTTTGAGAGGACTATTGAGGTTTTTATGTCCCTTTGAAGCTACATATTGAACCTAGGTCCCCAGTACTGTGTTTTCCGGGCTGACCTAACCTACCCCAGTCCAGATCACATGAGCTTACTTATGGCTAGATTATAGCTTGTGAGTATTACTGTGGTACTAATGCTGCATTGAACAAGCACATAGCTGTAAATACCTGCATTTATCTAAGGCCTCTTAACAGTTGATATAAGTTCAGCACATTTTTTTAACGTTACAAACCAACAGAAAAAAAGTATAGTAAAGATACTCCTCCAAATTGTGGTCTATTTTAACTATCTCAGGACTTGATACTCAGGACAAACAACCTCTTAAGCTGGTCCCTCTAATAACCCCTAGAGAACAATTTGAGATGCACCTTACTTGGAGCTTCAAATGAGCATCAGGCACATGTCTATTTGTCTACCTCTTAAGATGTCTTTGAAGACATTTGAACAGATATAACACTAATTCTATTTCTGTTCCTAATGATTTCCTAGGGTGAGAAATGTCTTCCATTAGTGACTTTTAATTCTCAATGCTTAAGTTTGTCAGACCTTATAATGGCTACCTTCTTAACTTCTGCACATAATTATGTGTGTTAAGAGCCTAAAAAGAACTCAGCATACTTTAAGAATCGTAACCCCACCCCTAAATTTTCTTAAAATAAAATAATGTAGGTAGTTTTGAATACCTTTAAATATTCTATGAAATTAAAAATTAGTGATGTAGTAAAATACTAACTGGAGGATTTTCCCTTAACTAGTATGGAAGATAAAGCAAAGTAGAATTTACAGAATTCCCACCTAAAGTAGAGGCTTCCTAATGGTGGTGAGGCCATTTGGTTCATGTATGATGAGCAGGCACGTTCACCATGCATCTAGCTTGTTGCCAGAGTGATTCATGTATCAGTACCCTCTGTTCTTAAGAGTTTTTTTTTTTTTAATGAAATATTGGGCTCCTGAAGCCAGAGTATTTGTCTCATAAGAGATTGTCACTAGGAAACTGTTCGTGGAATGTAGAGGCTGCGTTCTTCTTGTTGTGTTTTTAATGTGTATAGGTGTTTTGGCTATACTATGTCTATGTATCATATGCATGCACTGCCCACATGGGCCAGAAGAAGGTGTCAGATCCCCTGAAACTGCAATAACAGACTGTTGTGAGCTGCCATGTGGGTGCTGGGCATCAAATCTGGTTCCTCTGGAAGAGCAGCCATTGCTCTAAACCTCTGAGCCATCTCTCCAGCCCAGGAATCTAATATTTCATTCTATGACACTGTGATATTATTTCCTGGTTCCTTTGTTGTTGTTATTGTTGTTGTTATTATTGCTGTATGCATGTTTTCTCATCTGTTTTTGGAAAGATAGTTGCCTATGGGAATCAGAAGGTTTTCTCTAAATAAGAAATGCCAACCATCATTGCTGTGCAGATTGGACACATTTCTTATACAGTGTGAGTTTCCTTGGTGTTGCAGTTCTCCCAAGAGTTCTCATTCTTACCTCAAGCTTGGCATGTCCCCAGGAATTAAGGGAGAGAGCTATCTGCTGTCATTAGATATCACAGTATAAACACACCTCAAATTGATGGAAGAGCAAAGTCATGT